>VZRO01002111.1:130498-144278 GCA_013397915.1 Daphoenositta chrysoptera
GTTCCTCAGCTGCCCATGGCTTGAGTGGGGTCTCCCGCAGCATTCCAGGGACTTGTGCCCTAGCGCTGGGGGAGAGGAGGCTCGGGCCTGCTTTGAGAGTTGGGCCCGGAGCCATTCCTCCCCGCCCTCCCAGCAGGAGAGCTGGATTCCAAGAGGAAGTTTCCGCGCCTCCAGCAGGTTTAAATACGCGAACTCGAAAAGCGCAATTGGATTGAGGAACTGTCAATCACCTCAGCTCCAACCCACGACACTGCTCTATGCCCAGACATGAATCCTGTGCCTTTCTGTGCCTCTAAAACTGGGTCCGAGAGAAAGGGGAAAAAAGAAAAAAAACAGGCGAATTTTTCAGAGCGGTTTGTACTCAAGGACACACACTCCCCTACATTCCTGCTGCTACAGAGCCAAGGAAGTACTTTCCTGCTTTTCCTCAGCTCTCGGCTCCTTTTTTCGGACAGAGACGGAGAGTTAAAACTCTTTGCTTTTTAGCTAGCCTGCTAGCTGAGGCAAGAACTTGTCTTGGGACTGTTCTGCTCAAGTCCGGAACAGCATCACCGTGGGGCCCCATGCCACAGCCCGGAGGGGCCCACACCAAACCCCAGCTCTGGAGAGGGCAGAGCTATGCCTACAAAGAACTCTGAATATTCCTAGGTCTTCTCCACAGTCAGAGGTTTTACTATTTAACATTATTCATTCTCTTTTCTGTGCCTGCATGCACTTTGTTTGTTAAATAAATAGGGATTTTTTTTAAACTTTCCTCCAAGGAATTTCTTTCTGAACCTGGTGGGGGAGGGGCTGCTGAAATCTGCCTTCTAACAGAGGGACATTCATTTCAGACATTTCCCTCCAAATTTGTCTCAAACCAAGACAGCCTTCCTTGCCTCATTTCTACTCACGCTGACAACCTCTCTATATTCATTCCAAGTGGCTTGACTCGGCTTCCATTTCCTGTGTATTTCCTACTTACACTCAAGTAATGACACAAGTTATTTATTCATCCACACAGGTCTCTTGCCCACTTTGCCCAATTTCTTGCTCACCAGGATGCATCATTCTTGAGCCTAGCAGAAGTGATCCTTTAAGATCAACCAGCTCCTGGACCCCTTTTCCTCACAGGATCTGTTCCCATAGGATTCTTCCAAGAAGACCTCTAGAGAGGCTAAATCTTGCTCTCCTGAAGTCCATGCTTACTATCTTACTTGCTGCCTTGCTTCCTTCTTGCCCAATACTGAATTCTACAATCTCATGGTCACTGCAGCCAAGGCTGTCCCCAACCTTTATATCTCCAACAAGGCCATTCATGGTAATTGGAGTAATTGTAATGGTAATTGTAGCCGAGCAGCACACCACTGCTTGTGGAATTCTCCACTACCCGTCACACTCATATAAACCTCCCTCCACTGAGGTGCTGAGAAAGCAGTAAAAGGAATTTGCATTTTTAAAAGGTTAACTGAATTCCCTGGATCACTTTGAAAATTTCAGTTAGCTAAAGCAATTGTTTAACTTTGCATTGCAAAACACAGAAAATCAAAGCCATCCTAAAAAACAACATTATGCTTAAGCACAGCTCTGCTAACAATTTGACCAAGTTTATATTTATTTATTTTCTAAATATGGCAAAGCTGCTTTCTTAAGGAAAATATATTACCTTCCTAAGAAAGAATGAAAAACATAGGGTAATATGACTAGAAAGCACATATTAAGTAATTTTAAACTTAAACTATCATTGGTTTGTAATACAATATTAATTTGTAGCACTCTTACACTCATTTCAAGATACTGATACAATTTTAAGATAAAATTCGTAACAGCTTATATACACATTAGCTGGATTCAATGAACTTGGGAGTGACTCAGATTTATATATTCCAATAACCTCTGCCCTGCTTTAAAACCTGGACTACTTTTCTGGTATGATTCCTTCCTTGCTGGGCAGACACAAACCATTGGAAAACCTTTCAGATTACTTACTGCAGTAGCCTTCGTACTTATTTTTTTTTTAAAAACTGTATCAGGATCACTGTGGAACAAGGCCCTCATGCTTTCCTGCAAAGGCAATTCAGTTATCATGAAATACATCCTTTGCACATCTGTTTGGGGTTTTCAAGAAGAATTTTAAGAATGATAAGATTTCATTGCAGAAGTGAAATCCTTAGCAGTGTGGCACAGCTAATAGGAAATGTTCCATTCTTTTCTTATATTGACATTGTTATACCCTGGATTTTAATACTGATAAAAGCAATTATTTACCTGCAATGCAACAGTCAAAAAACTGGCCCATTTCCAATCCTGTTTATGTCAACAGAAGCTAGATTAACGAATGAGTAATCTCATTCTTTAAATGCACCCAAGAAATCAACATGTGTTAAAATCAAGGGTCAGCATCAGCATTTAACATAGATTGCATTACTGAAACAATACAGAACAATGTTACTTAGGTTTAATTCCATTTTCAGTACAGCCTTCAGGAATAAAGAGTAATTATTGAAGTTAAAAGGCTTAAATTATTGTAGAAATACATTTTTAGGATGTTTAGACAAAAATACTACCTTAAGCATTTTCAGGCAAATTTCCAGTGAATGCAGCTTCCATGATTTTTTAGAACAGTCAGCAACAAATGTGCAATTCCACTTGACCCAAATGATTGCTGCTTCCATCCAGGCACTATAGAAAGACTCTTGCACAGGAGAATCAGCTGACAATTATCTCACCTACCCTTTAGGCTTTTGGGGTTAAAGTGCTAGAATGGGAAAGGGGCATCAGTAGAGTCACTGGGATTTGTATCAAGAATACTTTAAAAGAAATTCAGGTTCCATATAAAAATTAAGTACCTAAACTGAATGAAACGCTTAATGTTGAAATACTCTGGTGCTGTTGGAGGAAGATTTTAAAGTTATTGACAGTTTTACTCTCTTCTGACCAAAAATACTGAAAAAACACAAATGACCACAAATGAAACACCAGTTTCTAGCCAGTGTAAACTTTCTTAAAACAAAAGAATTATGTTGGTTTAACTATGCTTGATATGTATCTTCAAACATGGTTCCTTTGTCCTGAAAGAGTAAATCACTTGGTTTTAATTTTTGATATTTTATTACAGGTCGGGGGTTCCAAATAAAATATAAACAGACACTTCTGAAAACAGGCTAAGAAGAAAAACAATCTACAGACAAGAGACTGAAAGCAGAGAGGTAACATAAATGAGAGAGAAAAACACAGGACTTACCTTTGAACACTGTTTATGATTCTGGCACCAAGCAAGTGACCCATTGTTCTGAAAGATGAAGGAAATGTACATGAATATTAATATTTAGTTCAGGCTAGACATGTTCACCCTAACATATTTAAATGGAATATACCATCCAGTTCTGCTCACAGAATGATGTTGTGCCACCATGTAAGTACCAATCCTGACTCCTAGTCCCTTGTGTGGAGTTAAAAGCTCACAAAAGTATAAAGTGAACATAAAAAAAGTTAGGAAAGCATTTCAAACGACAAATTTGGTGGAAAACTGACCGAAATCATCTTTTAGTCCATCTTTGTAAACACTTCCCATCTAGAATAGCTAAGTACTAGACAAAAGGTAACACTTGCATTTAAGAAATTGATATAGATTAGTAGTGATTCATGAAAAGAAAGTCCATTAGTTGCATTTCAATATTCCACAATACTTAAAATAAATTGTCAAGCAAAGATAATGAACAACCTTTAAGTAAACAGAAAATTCAATTAAAGGCAACATGAGTTTCCCAGAAGTCACCTGTGCCAGTTTTATTTTATATTTTTAATAATAAAGTGCATTTTCCAGATAAGGAAACTATATAGGAAACTATAGGTCTCATTTATCCTGAACGCAGTAGAACAACCAACATAGTACAATGTGCAAAATAATAATTTAAGTTAAAGGAAAAGAAAAAATGAGGAGAAGAGATACGTAAGTATGAAACTGGCAGAGTTTCAGAAATCGGCAACTTGCTGTTCTTCTAGAAAAGTTTCTGAAGGGTCAATTTTGGAAACAGTATTTCCTGGTTAAAAAACCCCACAGCTCAGAAAAGAGAAGTGTATGTTTGTGGTGTTAAAAGATGAAACAAAATAATTATTTACTTTCTGTATAATGGAAGATTGAAACAACATCAGGAAGACCTAAATGACTGAACATGAGAAATGGGGTACAAACTCTGCAACACATCCTAAGCTGATGTACTCAGGACATCATATGTATGGATTTCTTCCATTATTTTTAAGTCCATGCTCTGGAAATAGAATGGATGAAGATTCTGGTAAATTTATTGTTCAGAATTGGACTACAATTGGGAGTCTGTGAGGAAGTAGAAGGACATCCTTTCACAGGAATTAGGCAAGGTATTCCCACAGGGAATGTGACTGCAGTATACCCTCACTGTTGGCACTGACTATAGATCTGGAAACCAGTTTCCAAGGAGGAGGAATTCAGGTAGGCCAGAGCAAACTACTAATATAGCAGCACTATACCTTTTTCTCACTCTCCTTTTTTAATTCTTTTTTTCTTTTTTTATTAAGGAGTGATGTAAATAATGGAATAATATACATATGTTGGATTCATCTGGGATAACTTTCTTCACAGTAGCTAATATGGGCTGTGCTTTGGATTTGTGCTGGAAGCAGTGCTGGTAGCACAGGGGTGTTTTTGTTACTGCTGAGCAGTGCTTACAAGTGCTTACCTACAGCATCAAGGCCTTTTCTGCTCCTCACCCTATCCCACCAGCCAGGGCTGGGGTGCACGAGGAGTTGGGAGGGGACACAGCAGGGACAGATGATGATCCCAAGATCCCAACTGACCAAAGGGATATTCCATACAATATGGTATCACACTCAGCATATAATGCCAAGGGGAGGAGGAGGAAGGGATGGATGTTAGGAGTGATGGCGTTTGTCTTCCCAAGTCACCACTATGCATGATGAAGGGGATGGCTGAACATCTGCCTCCCCATGGGAAACACTGAAATAATTCCTTTCTTTGCTTGTGTGCATGGCTTTTGCTTTACCTATTAAACTGTCTTTCTCTCAAGCCATGAGGTTTTTCTACCCTTGCTGTTCTGATTCTCTCCCCAATCCCATGGATCAACTGAGTGAGCACATGTCAAGCTTAGTTGACAGCTGGTTCTTAACCACAACAATACATAATTTTTTATGTATGAAACTCACACAGATAAAGTAAAACTTATTCTGTCAATGTACAATTCAGGAGAAAGTGATACATTAGAATCATTGTAATTGCAACAACCACAATAGTTTCTCAAAACTGCAGCATTGTGTTCTGATCTCAGCAAAGTTTATAAGCTTGAATACAGTGATTTGCTACCACAGCTATGAAGGCTATGCTTTGATCTCTCTTTGTGAATGTTTAAAAAGATCATGTTTGTGCGTGTCTTTATGCAAGGGTGTAGTCACATGTTCACAAAAGCTTCCAAGATGTGGCCAGCAGGTCAAGGGAAGGGATCATCATCCTTTAATCTGCTCTCATGAGCCACACATGGAGAATTGCATGTAGTTCTGGGATCCTCAGGACAAGAGAGTCAAGGACCTGTTGGAGCGGGTCCAGAGGAGGGCCATGAAAATGATCTGAGGACCAGAGCACCTTTCATTAAAGGCTTAGACACTTGGGGTTGTTCAGCCTGGAGAAGAGAATGCTCCAGAGACCTTATTTCAGCCTTTCATTATATAAGGGGGGCTTACAAGAAAGACAGAGAGACCAAGGCCTGTAGTGACAGAACAAAGGGCACAGATGAAAACTGAGAGGGTAGTTTTAGATTGAATCTAGGAAAGAAACTTTTTATGATAAGGGTGGTGAGATACTGAAACAGATTGCCCAGAGAAGTGGTGGATGCCCCATCACTGGAAATGTTCAATGACCAACATGATCTCATGGAGGATCCCAGGGCTGGGGGGGGATAGACTAGCTTACACCTTTAAAGATCCCTTCCAACTTCAATCATTTTCTAAGTATGTGACTTCAACCATCTCCATAGTCAGAATCACAGAATGGTTTGGCTTTCACCACAACTCTTAATCTGAACTTCAGAAAATTTATATAAGTCTTATTTTTCATATGAGCTGTAATGCTAAAAATTTCTACTCCCGTATTACCAAAGAAGCTATGGGGATAATAAATATAAAGACATATCCACTCTTTTTTACTCCTTTCCACTTATTTGCAGTTATTTAGGAGCATTTTAAAACAATCAGTTCATAAAATTTAATTTCAATATTTTATGAAAATTTATTTTATCGTCCAGCAGATTACAATGCAATCACTACTTGATTTAATAATACCATTTTTATCTGTCATTACTATAAAATTTAAAACTGAGATATGCTAGCATAAGCTTACCTAACTATGAGCACCATGTCAGGTCCAACCCCTTTGAAAAGAGACACGAATAAAAGAAATAAAACTTTAGAACTCCTGTAAACAACATAAGCTAGTGGGAATTCTTTAGTATTACTCTCAATGCTGTATGAGGATTTATTATTTCCATTTGCAAATCTAGCCAGAAGCAATGTTAAAACAATATTTTATGTGCTACTTTCAATTTATCCCCCTTTCTTCTTCATATAAAATGTGACAGAAGTAGCTGATTGCAAAAACAGATTACTAGCAGCTCACCACTTTATTTCAGTTACGCTGCTTCTTTCCACTGAACTAGAAAAAGCACCTCTGCTTTTAAATTATATCTGTTACTTGAGACAATAAAGCCATAAATGCCCAGATGTGTGGCTCCCCTACTTGATAATTTCAGCATCTACAACTGTTTTCATTTCTCTACTGAAAACTATTAGCACTTGAGTTAAAAATGAAGTGTATCAAAATGTAAAAATATTGTTTAGCAACTTCAACTTCATACAAACTAACATGATGTGAATGATCTTTCATTGTACAAGGAAAAGTAAATTCTACAGGCTTCCTTGGAACAGCAAGGTATCAGAGCAAGTACAAATGCTGAATGAAGGCTCTCCTCCACTCTGCATCCTGACACATGGTTAATCACAAACATTCAACTGTGATTATTGCTCATGCCAGTGTACCTGGCTGAAACCCTAATTTCAAACAATCAGAAATTTGTGCTTTTCCTGTAGCATTTTACATGCTCCCACATTCCATTCTCAGTTCCCTCATGTCTGTGTTTCTTCAAACCCAATTCTGACTTATGCCAGTGAGAGTTGTGACTTAGTCTTTAGTGGTGGCTTTAATCTGTAGTGCACAAATGGCCTCAAGGCAGAGTTAAATGCCACTGTTCCTACCCATCTATAAGCCTTGCACAGCGTATCCTCAGGGCAACCTTGAAGCATCTTAATCTGCATACTGAAGAGAGCAAACTGCACTCAACAGGGCAAACTCCAAGTATCCCATCTTCCCAGGCCTGGCACAGCATAGGAAAGATGTCAGAGAGAGACTAAAGCAGTCTCCAAAAGCATATAGGAGATGGTTTAGAGCAACTCAGGTCACCACCTGAGCCCCACACACTTTCCATCTGCCAGGAAGGAAACTGCAGACAAACTTCAAGAATCAGACCTTCGAAGACTAGGATTGTTTGACATGTACAAGAACAAGAGCTTAAAACAGCAAAAACAGGAGGGGGAGCAAAAAAACTAAAACAAAACAATAGATAACTATTCCAAGACTTAGCATTCACATTTTTAAAGAAAATTTATGCCACTAGTATTTTCAATGACACTGTTAAATTGACACATCCAATTACTCTTAATAGGCCTCATTTCAGCAAGTATTGTGCACACTTTCTTTCCTCTGGTAAACCACAAATGCCCTTGGTCCTAAACAGTTCAGACAAACATCTCTATTCTGTGCCTTGAAAAAAGGAAAGTTGTGCAGCACCTCTTGTAAGGAAAAAAAATACATGTAGAGAAGCAAGAAAAATCAATCTTCTTCTATCTACAGTGGGCCCCATGGGGGAGAAAGAGATAATAACATTCACAAGCAACTACTAACTAGTCTTTAACTGGAGCAACGGCAAAAAACCCAGTATAAAATTACTTAATTTGCATCTCTGTCCATAATTATGTTAGGAGATACAACCCTTCTTTTGAAATGCCAGAGATGAGCTACCTAGGCACTTAATATGCTATGACAGTAGCTGTATAGCTATTTTCCATTTTGGAAGTCTCTTCTCCCCTGCCCAATCTTCAATCCACATTTGTGTGAAACCACTCTCAGAAGTGGCCTCTCCTGACAACCTCACTGATTCTTTCAAAATAACAAAAAAGCATAGAAATGAACCTTCCAAATAACAGTACCCACTAAAGTAAAACAGAACATTTGAGTAGACAAATCAATAACTGCTGCAATGATGAATTTAAAAGGACAGGCTCCCAATATACATTTTCCTTTCAAAAATCTCAGCAGCATGAAATTAAAAGTAACAGTAAAGTAGAACTTGTGTTTGACATGCATTTCCCAACTGCATGTTCACTGTGACACAAATTAATACAGGGACTTATCTATGGCAGTGCTGTGTGTCCCCAGGCCAAACTCTGAAGTGCAGAACTAAGGTGCAAAATGGAATCAACAAATTCAAAGTAGGCTCCCCAGCTCCCAAATACAAAGTATAAACTTAGGAATGAATTTCAGGAAAGTTTGTACACTTAGTGGGGAGAGATATCAAACCTAACAGACAGGAAATGCCAAAGAAAAATTTATTTCTCAAAGTCCTTCTTTCAAGATTAAACACAAATTTTTCATAAATGTATGGGCAGGGGAACCACAGTACCACCTTCTCCTGGGCTCTGGTATTTAGTTATCCTTTTGCATATAAATAACTGGAACATATTTTTCTTTGAACATAAGGCAGGAAAATGAAAAGAGGATACCCTGTTGTACAACACCATGAACACCTGCCCCAGAAGTCTTTCACCAAGTTAAAGCAAATTTAAGCCCTTATGCACTTTGAGACGACTCTTAGCAACAGGCTAGAGTGAAGATCTGGCCAGTGAAACCAAACCACTCTAGAAATTAACAGGGGAAACACGGAGCTAGAGGTGGTGAAGGAGAAAGGTTATCAAGTTCAGTGGTGAGGTCCACCCCAGAAACAAGACTGGATTTTTACAGGACAACTTCTGCAAGCGTATTTTTAGTATTGTTTCTACTACATGCTTGTCCAATTATGTCAAGTTTGAAGACCACCCACTGGAGAAGCCATGGATAGAAGAAGAACAGTATGAGATGAAAACATCCATAAAATATAACAAAATAGCAGTAATATTCTGGTTCCTTGGCTTCCATTCAGGAAAGAAAGGAAGAAAATACAAACAACTGAAATGAGTACACTTTGTTCTTTATATATGTATATATGTTCTGATTTCATTGTACATTATATTTTAAAGAAATAATTCCTTAGTAAGGGATTTCTGTTGTCTTATAATGGTTCTAATAAAGAATGAAACTGGCAAAAGTAAACATCAACAAATAATAAATTGAATGTTACTGTGTAGCTTTGAGTCATTCCCATCTGTCCTGTCAGTAGATCCCAGAAAGAAAAGATTGGCACCTTCCTCTCCACTGCCGCTTTTCAGATACAGAGCAATGAGGGCACCCCTCAGCCTCCTTCTTGCCAAACCAGACCAGCCCAAAGTCCTCAGCTGCCCCTCTCAGGATATGCCTAACAGCCCTGTCACCAGCTTTGTTGCCCTCCTCTGGATGCATCCAAGGAATTTCACATCCTTATTAAATTGTGGGGCCCAGAACCACACACAGCACCCGAGGTCAGGCTGCACCAACACTGAATACAGCAGGATAATCACCATTTGAGCAGCTGGTGGTTCTGTGTTTGATGCATTTCGGGATGTGATTTGCCCTCTTGGCTGCTTTGGCACCCTGCTGATTCTTATTTAGCCTGATGCTGACCATCACCCCAGATCCTTTTCTGCAGGACTGCTCTCCAGCTGCTCCTCCGTCAGTTTACATTTGTGCACAGCATTATGCAGAATCCAACATTCTTTACTTGTTAAATTTCATCCCACTAAAGATTGCTCAAAGCTCTAACGTATCTAGATCCCTATGCAAGGCCTCTTATCCCTCAAAAGAGTCACCAGCACCTCCCAGTTTGGTATCATCAGCAAACTTGCACGAATGGTGCATCACCTGCTGCATCCAGAGCACTGATAAATGTATTGAACAGAGCTGGCTCTAAAACTGAACTCTGAGGAACACCAGTGATGACCAGACACCAGCCAGATGCGGCCCCATTCACTAAAACCCTTTGAGGCCTGACCTCCAGCCAGCTCTCCCAGCACACCATGAACCCGCTCACCCCACAGCTCCCCTGGCACTCCCTGACCCTGGCTCCTCTTTTGCCGTGCCCGGGGCTGTTGATGACTCTGTCACCAGCACCCAGCTCTGCCCACGCCGTGCCAGCCCCTTGGGGCTGCTCCCCTCGGAGCCACGGCCTGCACTGAGGCCACCCCCAGTCCCTGGCTCTGCCTGCCCTGGGAGCCAGCCCGTGCTGAGACACACAGCACACAACTGTGCCTTAAGGTCCATAATAACATCTTCATTTATTCCTGATGTATAAGTAATGGCCTTAGACTTTAGTCTAGCTAGCAAAAGTACAAAGCAAAATTTCAACACCAAAACCAACTAAAGATCACCCAAACCAGACAAAACAACAAAGTATATAAAACCTACCAGAACAAAACAAAAACAGCAAGAGAAAAATACTGCATAGAACTCTAATGTGAGAAAAGGTAGGAGAACAAACAGCACTTAGCACATGTTAGTCACACTCTTTAATATATTACTATCAGATAACTTTATGACTGTGTTATATAAACACATGTAGAAATTCAGCATTAAGCTTAACTATGTACATATATTTCCTCTGCCATCTTATAACTAAATACAACTCCTTAAAAAGAAAAAAAAAAGAAAAACAACAAAAAAAACCCCACCACACACCAAGCAACAGTATCCTGAAAAAAGACGGTGAAGGCAAGAACACATTTTGGAACAAACACCTCAAGTTATTCTGTTACTGTAAGTAGTCACTGTTATTCCTCACAACTAAATCAAATGTACAACCCCTTTAGTGGAAGCTATTTCTATACCACAGATGTTTAAACTGTAGAAAAGTCAATGCTGGTTACTGGCTAACCTAAAGTAATTACGTTAAAGAGATGACAGGATGTAAGAAATACTTACAAAACTGATGAGCCTAAAAATTAATTCTCTGACATAACTGCAGTTTGCAAATATAAACCAAAATTAAATTATCATGGATCACAGTGTGACTCACACTGACATCTAATTTTAAACAACTAGATTTAACACCAGAAAATGGATATCACATAAAAAATTTTAGAAAGTCTTAATCAGGTTTTCTTGTGGATTTGTGCTGCCATTGCCATCATCTGTAATGTGCTAGCTCCTATCACAATGGTATGGTGGGTCCTCTTGTAGATGAATGGCTACAAACAGAACTATTTTGACCTAAACCTTGCATTGATATTTCCTTAATAGTTCATGCAAAGTCATCTTCAACCTTCATTGCTATTACAGACCAAAATATTAAAAGCCACAACTTCACATGCACCAAAAACAGGAAAAAAAATTTAGACCAGAGTAATTAAAGAAGAAATTAAGTAAAATCAGCAACCATCACCTAAATCATGAGACACAACAGTATTTGTTCTCTGGCTGTCGTCATTAGTAGGTTCCTAGAAGGACAATCATCAAAACCCAAAGGCCATTACCAATGAAACAGCAAAAGATCAGTAGTTTTGAAAATAGACTATATATAGATTGGATTAAATTTGCATCTCTAAGTATGGGACACCTTTCCTCTTTTTAGAGCACTGTCTTCTCAAATGCACAGAAAAACTACTAGATAAACACTAGCTGTACAAACAGATGAGCCACAGGAATCCTTGTGTCTCCACCACACTTGTGAGTTATGACTGCCTTCTTGTGGTTTCACAGACTTCACTCTTACCACTTCTAAGACTGATCTCAATTGAGGTCTTATTCTATTTAGCAGTTTTTATCGATCTTTAAAAGAATCCAGATGAAATAAACTTCACTGCTGCATGCAACAAGAGGAATTAAATACACTGACACTTCCTTGAAGATATTCAAGTTATAAATTGAATCTCAAAGTATATTTGGGCCAAATTTTGAACACATTTTTAAGGATTAAGTAATCTAGTTGAAGTTCTAGTTGAACAGAAACTACTCTAATAGCATTAATATGGGAAGCAAAAAATAGCTTGTCAACTACTTGTTTGTAAGCTCTATTTCAAAATCCCCTCCCTTTCAAAATGCTAATGCACCTTTTCTGTCGTGTCATAAGTAGATTTGCTATACATATGAAATAATGAGATAATTAAGTACATGCTGGCTCAAGAATATGACAGAAGTATAGCCTTGGGAAATTAACACCAAAAAGAACAAAATGCATTCTAAAAATGTAATGCTTACTTATGCAAAATACAGTATAAATGTAGACATATACGACCTACTTTATCTTTGAAAAAAAATACAACTCGTTCACAATATACTGTAGGACTCAAAGTTTCAGAAATGTTTGCATGCTGTTTTGAATGCTGACTTGATTTTATAACTGAAAAGTATAGCCCATATTACTACTCTGTATAATTATAACATTACTGGTTAGTTGGGTGACTCCCAGCAGCATGTGATGTGGTCTGTTTATCACAGGCTGCATTTGCCTCCACTGCCTACCAACAGATCATTCCAGAAGCAGCTACAAACTCCCTAGGAAGTCATGGGAACCACAGAAACACATCTAGTGAGCAAAAAAAGGGGTTGTGATGGGCTTGATGCCTGCATTACACATATTCCAACCTTCTCTTTTCCTTCAGCCAATTCGAGTCTGGTCCCATAAACACAATGCCCATTATTTGCTACAGCACATTAGATCCCCCTGGATTATCTCTCCCAGTTATGTTAATCCAGAAGAAGTCCATTGCATGAACTCTCAGACTGGTCCAGGATGTGAAAGAAGAGGTGATCATGACACTTCAGAGACTCGCTCCCAAAGCAAACTCTGATCCACATTAAAACACTCATGTGTAGATGCACCTCAGACATTTCTAACACCTCCCAGACACACAAGAGTAGTAATTCAGTGCTTCCTATTAGACTAAATTTTCCTCAAAATCCACACTGGTTCAGGGCCAGTCAGGGCAGCCTTCCTTTCTGCACTTGCAAAATGCTTAAGGTTCTGCTGTCTCACATCTGTAAAAAACTAACCACACACACAAAAAATACCAATGACAGACTTTTATATCATCTAAAATGTCAATTATAAATAGTCTAATGTAATGGGTTGGGTTTAATACACAAGCTGAAAACACTAGCAGCAGCCGGGATTCAGTTCACTAATTTGTGTTTGTGAGATATAAATATATAAATTAGGAGAAATGACAAAACAGGCTTAAAAACTTCTATAAAATATAAAGATAGTTTATTGTTACTAAGATCAAAAGAAAAAAAGCAGAAAAATTAAGAGAATAAGAAATAAACATTCCCCTCCTTTTCCAGTATTTCCCCCTGCACTCAGCTTGCATCAAGGATAACAATGATGGAATTCGGTTCAGTATTAGGGTACTTAACAAAGTTTTTCAAACTTAGGGGAAAGAAAGAGGTTTTCTCTTTGCTCTACCGCGGTTTTTAAACTGCTACTTGCAAAAGTCCTGCCCGCCTGGAGAAAAATAGTCTATTGCAATGAAAACATATTCATCTCTCCTCTCCCATGGTAATCTTACAGTCTTT
>VZRO01002111.1:146134-157897 GCA_013397915.1 Daphoenositta chrysoptera
GTCTTCCACCACAATAGTTTAAGCAGCATTTCAGAAAGAAGTCTTATTTCCCAGGTATATTTTAATTATTAATCTTTCCATACATCTGACTTCATTGTAGATATTGCAGTGAGACAGAAAAGATGTAATGGCTGCAGTTCAATAAGCCCACAACTTTATTGTTTCATCTCTAAAACACAACTCAACAAAAATAGTATCAGGCAGGTTAACACCCTTCTCTCCATTGCTCCTATTTTTTCGGTCCTTGGCCTGTTCCTTCCCAACCCAGCCCTCACTGTTGGCAGAAGGCCAACACACAGGGCTGCCAAATTAGGTCTGTCATAAAGACCAGGAGATGCCAGTTGCATCTGCTCAGATACCACACATCACATCAATTACTGAATGTCTTTCTCCTAATTGTGTCATGCAAGCAGAGGAATTCATGATGCCCTTCTCCAGACCAGTCAGTGTTGCCATCTTTCCCCAGCTCCCAGACCTGTAAACCCTGTTGGCATTTGTGTGCAGACCACATTTTTATTCCTATCCTATTTTAAGGAATGGTAATAGCTCCCACAACAGCAGAAGTTGCAATGACATTGTGTTGACAATGGATGAAAAACAGGCATCAAGTGAAGGAGCACAATGAAGGGTGGGTGGTTCTTTCCCTTTCCACTTGAAATTTAACACACCTGCTAACCTGATCCTAGCTGGGACCCTTTGGCCCTGCAATGCTGACAGTATATTCCTAAGAGAAATAGCCTTTTGATGCAAGTTATAACAGATTCTTCCAATTTTCTTAGGGGCTTTTTCCACTTTAAGAACTGTATGCTACAAGAACTGTACATTCCATGGGACAATTGCTGCAGTGCAGTGTTTTAGGCCATCTTGCAAGCAACCTAAAACAGTGAAAGGACAGATGAGAGAGAGAAGAAATCAACATGAAATTCTATTGGCAAGAACAATATACTAAAACTACTCATACAATTCAAGGTACAGGGGTATTAACTTGATCTTTCTCCATTGACAATCTTCAGAGGAAGATTTATGTTGCTTCATCACATTGGCATAAAATTTCCCACTAACATAAAAGCACTTCATATACCAGGTTTTTAGAACACAGTCTTATAACTAACTAATGAAGACATACCATAAAAGGAAAATAAATCTCTCTTCAAGGCAGGACTGAAGCATTTGTCATTAAGACATCTGGTTACCAGATATAGCTGTTACGCAGAACAATCATTTGGTAAAAGGTCCATCATGTTTCAGACTTTTCTGGCACCAGGTGAAAGAGTTAAAAATTAAATCAGGTTAATTTGCATTGAAGTTATTGAAAGGCTTGTAACATGAGAGATGTCAAAGCACACCCTAAGTCCCTACCCAAGCCACAGCATTTTAAAGCTTCCAGTTAATCTAAACAACCGGATATGGAATTTCACAGAATTCCACTGCAAGGATCACACTGGTTCTGAAGCTTTTATATCTTTAATCTAAGTCAACAGCCAGAAAAGAAAACCATTATAATATATATCCTTAAGCTCATAAAATGTGGACAACTGCAGTTAATACCAGTTGTCAATAACTTGTACTATCAGCAGGCATTTTATATTAACATTTTGTTTCTCTTTCTTGAATCATCTTTTTTTTGCAGAACTGACAAATATTTCAGTTGTTTCCTCTTTGGAAAGTCTCTGATACTGGTGGTATGCTCCAGGAATTCTATCCCAATTATAAAGTTTCCTTCCATTTTACTAGCCTTCTCACCTGTGTAAAGCAATTAAGAAAGACAGTGAAGGGGCTAGATTGATAATATTCAAATTTCTTTTTCATTGGACTGAGGAGCTCTGCTCGATTTACTTTCTCAGTGGGAAGTTCATGGGTGAGAACAAGTTAACTGACGCTCGATCTATACCAGATGGATCTACTAGGTATGACTAAGCATCTTACAGGCATGAAAATTTGACATCTGCTCCTATTATTCAGAGAATAAGCCATGCCTGTTGATGAAACTTACAGGGATACTTTGGAATCCCTGAGGCCACCTGGATACACAGAGTAACAATCAAAAACTGGGCAACATCTCATCTTTTAAAATATATTTGTCTACTGTCTTTAGTGGTACTTAGCTCTGGTTACATTAAATTACTTCTACCTTCCCACGTCATCTGAAAGAATCTCTTTTACAAATATTTAAAGGTGCTTTACATCTAGCATGTAACAGGCAATTCAGTTTTACTTTGCCCTAATGGCATAGTATAATTTACTACCACTCTGAATTGTAAAGAAAGACGTCATGATACAGTAAGATGGTATTTAACAAATTCAAGGTAATCATCTTTAAATAGCAAACTGAGAACTTTCTTGTTTTTATCTATAAACTCTAAATGGATGTTTCTAGCATATTTTCACTGGCCTAAGCTTATTTCCATTGAAACCATTGGATACATTACTATCAAGTGTAGGGATATCAGACTCAGGCCAGAAACTAAAGCTCCAGGAAAATCCTGTCTTAAACTATTAATTATATAAATGGAAGAATCAATGAGTATCAGTCAGAAGTCTGAAAGATCTCCAGGTAAAGAAAACAACATGAGCTTACCCTACATTAATTTGTAAAGCTCTTCAGTCTTTAAAACTAACCAAGTCATGTTTTCCAACCCGTTACACCATTCCAAAACAAAGGTAGAATATCCTTTAGGAAACTGTAAATGTTCACTCTTTCCTACAATTTGGAAAACAGCTGAGGTTAAGTTTAACTTTCAAGTTTAGTTCACACTGCTGCTCTTTTTTTCTGCATAAGGACAGTTTTGAACACAGGAAGAAGACTTGAAATAATTATTGTTCACTGTTGCACATTAATTGCCACTGAAAATTTCGGCTTCGGTGCTGTCCAGTGCTCAAACAGATGTGTGTGAATCTATGAATAAACTAAATCTTTTGCAAGATGAACTAATATGTTGAATGTGCAGCATGTGTGCATTCCTACTCCACTTGGTCTGTGAGGATCCACTGGACAGAAAACCCATGAAACTTATCAAAAGCCTACTGTCTTTCACATTGTTTATTCAACTTTTTAACTCAAAGAAAATATCCAACAGTAAGCTCTCAGCTGCAAAAATCTGCATCTTCTTTCCTTATTTATTCTGACAAATATGTCCCATAGCTGCTACTAAGTACTATATGAAGTGACACACTCTTCATTAATTGGATTATTTTTACCTCGTTGTGTCAGTTTGTCTAATCCCAAATGTTTCTTCCACCTACTGCATATCCACACTGACCAATGTTTGGCTAATTCTTGATCTCAGTTCACAGTTGCATAGAAATATCAAAGCAGAAGAAAGCCTCAAGCTCTTTTAGTGCCAGTTCCCTTCCCAAAATTGTTAGGTACAAATTAAATGTCAATATATTATACACTCTATGTAACTAATTAAAATGGGGGCAGATAATGGTGTGATTCATTGTTGTCTAGTAGTAGTTACACAGTAACATGATTTTATTGTTGTCAAAGGAGCTAGAACCATCACCTAATTGAAAAAGACAAAAAAAGCCATACTGTTGAAATAGTTTCTATATAGGGATACAAATTCTGGGGAAGAGAATGACAAATAGTCACTGTATTAGTGATCATCATAATAATACATTGTTATCACCCCTTCCTCACTATTTGCTGCTTCACATATCTGTTCAGCCATGTGCTAATTCAAAGGAAATCCAAAGTCTTACAGCACTGAGGTCAAAAAATGAATTTGTAGTGTCTAGGTCCAAAAATGCCCTGAGGCCTGACTGGAATGTTCCAGTCATTAGCAGTTAAAAAGCATGATCAGTTAAATACAAATGATGTATTGCCCTATGCTCATGGCCTGAATCACTAGCTGAGAAATCACATTCATGTACATGAACTGAGATTGCTTTTCCTTTTTTTTAAAATATAAATGACTGTAAAGATAACTTCCCTAAAGAGTAATCCATTAAAAAAAGAAAAACAGAACTATGCTTCTAAATTCTCATAAGGATGGCAAGGAAGGTTGAACTATGTTTGCACTAGACTAAATGAGTACATTATTCTCATCCAATCTTCACCATCAGCCTCAATTTCTGACTGCCCGGACAGAAGACATTTGCTCCAAAGCAATCCTATTTCCCTCGTTTTATCTTATTTCAGGATCCATGACAGCTAGATTGCAGCCCTCACATGCAGAAAAAACAGGCTTCACTACCTTGGCCAGCTCTGCAGTTTCAGCTGTGACCACTTGAGAAATTACAGTGGCAGCAGTTTGTCTAAGTTCTGATGTGAAAGACAATGTCAGATAGAACTTTGTTGTTAATTTTCACAGAGGCTCTTCCTGTAACTGACCTCTTCAATGAAGACAGGAGCGTTTTCAAAACATTTCTACTATGCTACAAACAAGAAAAATTAAAATTTTTAAACCAAGTAAAACTTCAAGCAGCTGAGAAAGAACAGAAAAAATATTCACAAGAAACAGTTACAAACAACTCTTCCTACAGACACATTACATCTGTTCTCCCTTTCCATAATTCCTTAATTTCAGTTAGTTGTGTCACAGGAAATTTTACAGTGCCCTCTACTCCCACATAATTTCTCATTCCAGCATTGTGAGCCTGCTAGAGTTCACCTGTCTCCACCTTTCTCCATTCCCAGACTGTCTCTTTTCTTGCTTCTCCTCCAAGTTCTGAAGATATGTGCTCCTCAGGAACCTCAGCCACTTACCAGGGGAGTCATGTCATTTGCAAGCTTGAGACAAGCCTCTTCTTTTTTAAAGGAATGTAATTACATATGTACATAAATTTGATGTCATATCTCTTTGACAGTCTGGAGAGGCACATTGGTGAAAATGTTGTTCGCAGAAGACAACACAAATTTGATTAAAACTTTGGACTGGGGTTGTTCCCCAAATCTGTAAATATCTGATATTCTTTTCAGTGGATGGAAAGAATGTGTGATTCTTTTTAATCAGAGATGAAAGGAACAGCACTCTACTTTCAAGTTTAAAGAGTCCACTTACCTTTCAACACCCCCAGTTCTCCATCTCTGTGTCCTGTGACCTCTTGGTCATTAAAAGACTGAAAAACGGATACAACTGGAGTTGGGACACCAAGTTCACAGCACTCTGTTGGTAAAGGCTGCATGGACCTAGTGTTCATACATGGACCTGATCCAGCTGAAATCAACAGAAGGCTTTTCACGGACTTCAAAGCTTTCTGAAATATAAGGCCTTATAAGGCTCAGCTGTGGGAAAGATCAAAAAATGAAGATTCTTGATGTAAACTCCTAGGCAAGTGCTTTTTTAGTGCAAGGTTTACATTTGCTAGGTGCCAACACTATCAATGCAGATGATGCCTTGAGGTATCACAGATGTCTCTGTCTTCTGTAGGATGTTCCTGATACTTGGTCCTTAATCCTATTTTTAACCTTTAAAAATATGGATGCTAAATTACAGCACTTTCTTCTTCTGTTTACAAAAGGTGGCTATGTACTCAAATCCAGCTAATCAGAGAGAGCAAAAATTCACATAGGATGGGCAGTGCAGATGCAGGCCAGCTTGTGAATAACAATCTCTCTTTGTAAACACACAAATTCAGCACTCAATCTCAGGAAGTTGCCCTTTACAAAATGACAAATGATGAGCACCTGGAAAATCAGTCTGCTTTTCAAGCTATCTCAAAAATGTAATGTTTTGGAGTTTTTTCCTCATTCAATACTTACTAAATCAAATACATTTAAATAAAGTTCAGAGCACCAGGTAATCACAGAGACAACCCATATTTAGGCAATAAATAATGCTTTAACAATAGTTTTAATATGAACACTAGCCATCTGAAAAACCTTTTGTTCTGTATTAAGTGGCCATATCTTCCTATGGAAAAAGGATTTTCATTTTAGATTTGACAGTATTTTTCTTTCAGGAGTTTTCTAATGCTTTTCAAAAGCAACATCTCCTCCCCCTCACCAACGTGACTGTGGCATTTAAATTCTTCTTTACCAATATTTTCTATACATAAAATGTCTGTCTCAAAACCTATTAGCAACATTCCTGTTGTGTTTATTGCACCTGGTTTCCAGCACATTTACCAAATTAACAGCAATTTTAATTTTACAAACACAAGCATAAAGAAATTTTTTTCTTAATATGTAAGACTACACAAGTAAATGTGAGAAAAATATCTTGGCAACTCCTGTTGCTCAGTACAGTTGTTTACCATTCACTTAGATTTTCATACAGTTCATTCGATTTGCATTTAAACTTACACTTGAGACGCAGACAAGTGATTTAATTTAGGAAAGCAATGGGCAAGTTTAAGGTCCCAAGTCTGAGTCATCAAAACTACTAGAAAACAATGACCAGGCTGTGTAAACCCTTGCACTCATATCAACTATGCAAGCATTCACTGATGCCAACGAGACTTGAGTCTGGTTATGAGAAAGTTAATATAACTCCCACTGAAATCAGGAGGTTCATACCAGACCATGTTACAACAGCAAAGACAAACTATGGCTCAGTTGCACAATATGGTGAACAATGCAGCTGTTCTCACTAGATGCAACCATTGTTACTCAAAACAAACCTTTCATTTTCACAGTTTTTACCTAAGGTTCTGTTAGATCTGTGCACCTTTTGTTCACGACTGCAGATCTCAAAAATAAGAGCACACCAAATGCCAGAATAATTATCCAGATCATATGCCATATGAACTTTAAAAACAGGAGAATGATTGGGACTTTTAATGAGTTTTGAGAAAAACAAAGTAATGACAAATGCTACAATTTGTACGTAGAAACAAATTAACAGCAGTGTGCTTTACAAGACATGTGAAAGTCAGAATTATTTAACACAAGGGCTATTTTTGGAAAGGAGATGAGTACTGAAATGACAACAAAAGCAGATGGCACACATCTTCACATTTAGAAAAGGTTGTGAACACGTCCCAAGAGAACTAAGTAAACTCAGTTCCTGGGCAGCCTGTCCATTGGAACTGAAACATTCTGGGAATAACACACTACGTATATACCACAACTCATTACAAAAGTACCACATATCTTTTTCAAAAGATTTAATGAAAAACAATTTACCATTTCAGAATTATTCGAGACAGTTACAATAAATAGTTTCTTCATGATTTCCAGCTTCTCTGCAGCAGAGCACAGAGAGACACATGCACCCGAGACTTTCGGCCTGGCCACCACTTTCCCAGCTGGGACCCACTGCAGGTTATTGCAGGTGCAGCCACTTTAGAGTTACAGGCAATCTGAAGGCAGATGTGCTGGCATTTAGACAACGAGCTTCCTGACTTGGAGGTGAAATCTGGTATTGCTTATCTAGAAGTAATCACTTGCACATTATTTGCTTGCAGATATAAAATCTGAGAACCTTTTATTACTTACTTAAAAGAATTGCCTGTTTTTCTTCAAAAACTTCAGTTGTCCTGACAGGCAACAATCCTTCTACAACAGTAAAAACAACCTCCTACCAACATATAGTTATTAGTCATTCAATATAACAAACTTTTAAGGCCTTACTCTTCCCTTTTACAGCTACTAAACATTATGCAACATATGGCTCTATTAGCTTAAAACAATATTTTCCCATACTTTCAAAAACAATTTTGAGTTAGCCTTGGCTCATCTAACTTAGTACTAATTCCTAAGCACTAAATCATAGTATATTACCATTAGATTTACACTAAATCACATTTACAAGAGGAAATTTCTCTCTAATTTCCTTCCATATATCACCAAACTGGCTTAGCACTTGAGGGATGGCTATGTTGTATCAAAAATTTGAACTACAATTCATCCACTTCTCAAGTCAACATGAACACAGAACCCTTATGTGACCAAGGTCATCCACGGTGTTTCCTGTATCTTTCCAAACAAAGTTTAAACAATCTCTCACCAGCCTGTTCAAGCAGCAATCACAATTCTGGATCACACAACATGTATACATCTCCATGTACCTGGACTTCCCCCTGAAGGATAAAATAATGAATTTGCAAAGATTCAATTTACTACTGAAGATTACCCCAGCAAAAAAATTTAGAACTATAGTGAGATGTACCGATATCTAAAAGGATGGAAAAATTTTGATTTGATTTAGCATTAGCATTTTGGTTTTAATGCACTGACAATCATAAATGGTCATATATGAACTCATGTAAGAAAATACAAACCATGAAAATGAATTTAGAAGTGAGTAACAATATTTAACAGGCATTATATCTTTAAAATGTAGCCAATCCTGCTCTCTGTTCTAGTCACTGCTGCACACCTGGAGTGCCAGGTCCAGTATTGGGCTCCCCATTATATGGAGAGACATGGACCTAGTGGAGGGATTCCAGAAAAGGGACAGTAGTATCTCTCACATGAGAAGAGGTTAAGAGAACTGGGAATGTTCAGTCTGGAATAGAAAAGCCTCAAAGGGTTCTCATCAATGTTTATAAGTACTTCATGGGAGAGAGTAAAGAAGATGAAGCCAGACTCTTCTCAGTGAAGCCCAGCAACAGGACAAGGGGCAACAGCCAAATTTGAAACATGGGAAACTTCATCTGAACATGAGAAAATACCTTTTTTATTACTGTGAGGGTGGTTGAACACTAGAACAAGTTGCCAGGAGCTGCTGTTCAGCCTCAGCTACTGTCACTCTGTAAGCACATGGCTGTGACCTCTCCAGTGACTCCACACCACAAACACAGGCAATTTTAGTGGCAACTACCCCAAATTCTTAGGGCATGTTCTACCACCCTCTCAGCTTTTCACCCAGTAAATAAGACTGACCACTCCTTGTCTTAACTAAATTACCAAGTTGCCCATATAAAGCAGGAAGACACTTGAGAGGTCTGTAACAGATGCCAACTAAGACAAAGATTAACAAGTTCATAGGTCAAAGTAAACAGTTGGCTTTCCATAACATTTTTAGGCTGTACCTTTAGCCTAAGTAGTTACATTGATGTTCAGCTTCTTATTCACAAAGAAAATTTTAATCATGCCAGTTTTAAAACATGGCTCAGATGGCTGGCAGTAGAGATTAAAATCCAAACTGTTTTTTCACTCAACTTGAAAACAAAACAGTAAAGGTCACTGCCAGGCCTGCTCCCCCAAAACAAAAGGAGCTCATCCACAACTAATATCACAAATGGGAAAGGCTGCCCCCAGATAACAATGCAAGGAATTTAGTCTCTCTCCATTGAAACAGGCAGGTTATGCAGAAAAGCCTTAGCAACACCAACCTGAGCATTCAGGCCTCATACAGCATCCAGCTGTATGAAGGCCCTGATAATATCCATACCCTTTCCAAGACAACAAAAGCTTGTGCAGTAACTGACCTCATCTTCATGAGGGTTTTACCTACTGTACTAAATTACTATAAAACTAGATTCACAATTAAACTTTGAATACATCAAATTAGAATTTGTACCTTTCTCCTGAAGATCAACTAAAACACTGAGGCAGAAACTGCCTTAATAAGAAAATGTTGAGGGAAAGAATATATCCAGAGACATCACTGTACAACTTACATCCCTAAAATAGTACACATTTTCCCACACGGGATTCACAGTCTTGGTGTTTCTTATGGAGCCAGACACTTTAGTCCTTCCTCTCATTCCAAACTAGAGGAGGAATTGCCCTTCCCATCTTATAAGGGCACCATATTATCACCCAGACATGCTCTTTTAGATAACAGCCAAATGCACACAACACTGATTATGATACAGGACTGTAAGGTTCAAATCTACACCTTCTCCTCCTAAGCAGGCCATTTGATGGTCATGCTCTTGCTTACTAAAGAACACCCTTGCCATTCTCCCCTGTTCAGGTGTTTTAGAGAGAATTTTGTCAGAAAAAATCCACAGCACTAGGAACTCTGCTTTATCAAGGCAGTGACCCAAGAGCATGAACAGGTTCCAGTAAATGCTCCAATTACTCCCTCATTGTTTTGCAACAGTCATTGTAAAACCCTAGTGTGAACATCCAAAATGGTTTAAAATAAGTACTCTGAACACAAGGCTAGAGAGATGAGTTCTCTTTACCCTTACTCTTTCTGGTCACAGGTCAATGAATGCTTCATTTGGTGCTGTCCAGTGGCCGAAGTTACTCAGTTGGGATAAAAATGCTCTCACCTGCAAAATTTCAGAGCAAGCTAAAGCCCACTGTTGGACACATTTCAGTAAGATAGAAGAGATATGTTGAAGTCCTTTCATTTAGAGAATAAACATAATTCTCTACTTTGGATGATTATGCAATTAATAAGTTTTTATACAAAAGAAGAATCCACTCTGACCCTTTCTGCTTACACTTTTTTGTTTGATTGCTTGGGATGAAAGGACTTTGTGCTAGCATGCTTTCTGTGAAAGTTCATGGCCTGTAGATAGGCCACAGATATAAAACATACATATTTCATTGGGTGTAAGACCCATGTGGTGCATAACTCTCATAATGATCTCACACATCCTTTGGTGTAACCTCAACACAGAACTTCCTGACACTACTAGAACTGGAAAACTCTCCTGGCCATAGGGATTTTATAAGAATAAGCAGGCATCCGTGCCCCTTCTGAAGATCAAAGATTTTTGATTTAGGTGACCTATTCTTCCTCTAGCCCACATCAATAGTCTACATGGGGAAAAAAGTAAATTATTTGACCTATGCTTCAGTTAAAATGATTTCCTACGGACAATGTACCTTTAAAATAGGTTTAGAAATGCTTCCCAAGTGTCAATTAACAAATATGTTTTTTAAAAAGAATACCTCTCTTGAATCTTTCAAAAATAAGGACAGTAAAGAAAAATGGATGAAAATTCTCTGTGAGGGGGGAAAATGAATTCAAATCTCTTGTGAACATTTGGAAGCTGGAAAATTATTAGTTGTCATTCAAACAAGAGCCAGAATGTATAGAATTAACCCAGACTTCCTATTCATACTACCTCATTCTCTTTAAGAAGCTGTTAGTAATGTGATTTTAGTACCATAAATTATGTGAAATTAAGTCTCTCTGAAGTTTTGGGGGTGTCATCTCTTGCAAAGCATCCAGCTGCTGTCTCCCTAACCCCCACCACTAAGGCTGTATCTAAAACAAGGCTGAGAAATGAGTGGGTCAGTCTTCTTTCAGATCTTGCCTAACTCGGAGACACTGGAGTTCCTTCCTGCTCTGATTGGGAAGAGCGAGTGTTGTTTGCTTCAAAGGCTGAATCAGATTACAAGATAAGTGGGCATCTGAAATGAAAAGAACTCGGGAAATTGCTACCAGTTGAGATGAAAAGGGGAGAGGAATGGCTGAAAGGAGGGAGCAGAGAAAGGAATGGAAGGAACATCATACCCTTTAGCCCACATGGAATAATCTGGCCCAAACCTGCACGTCCTACAGTCCACTGTGTCTTATCAGTCTCCTGTAAGAACACTGGATGCTTGATGTACTTTAAAACTCTCCTCCTTTTCCTCATTATAAGACAATGGAGAGCTTAACTTTTATAAACGACAACACTTTATCTTCCAAGCATTACAGTCGTTTCATGTCTAGCAGGAGTTTAATCCCTAGTAATTTAGATAAATTACCACGTGCTTTAGCAGGTTGGGCTTAAAACTCCGAGATTTTCAACTGATTACAAAAAAACCAGCCAGTTATCAAGTCCTAACTGAGTAATTCCCTGCTTATTTCACTCTAGCTAATTAAAATGTAATCACGATTGTTTGGCAGTGTGCATTCTGTCAGCAGTTTTACGTTGAAAAAGAAATCTTGCCAAGAAAACACACAAAAAAGAAAAAAAAAA
>VZRO01002112.1:1054-11494 GCA_013397915.1 Daphoenositta chrysoptera
TTTCACAGGAGGGAAAAGGAGAGGAGATTTCACAGAGCAGAAAAGGAGAGCAGCTTTCACAGGACAGAAAAGCAGAGGAGCTGTGACAGGAGGGAAAGGAGAGGAGCTGTGACAGGAGGGATCAGAGGCTGCCTCGGGTGCTGCAGCCCCGGAGCTGTGGGAGGCTCAGGAGCAGAGTGGCTCTGTGCCCACACCGGCACCTCCCCGCCCTGAGCCTCAGCCTCATCTTCATTTATTAATGACCAAAGCAATTACCCTGTGCTGAACCTTCCTTTGCACAAAGCAGAGCTCCTGGACTGTGCTTTGGGGTCTCCTCCTGTTCCAGTTTAAATCTGCCAGTTTATATCTCCATATTCCTGGCTGGGAGGGTGGGCAGGCCCTGGCACAGGGTGCCCAGAGCAGCTGTGGCTGCCCCTGGATCCCTGGCAGTGCCCAAGGCCAGGCTGGACATTGGGGCTGGGAGCAGCCTGGGACAGTGGGAGGTGTCCCTGCCATGGCAGGGGATGGAATGGGATGGGATGACATCAATTTTCCCAACCCAAACCATTCCATGATCCCACGATTTGTATTAATGCTTCCAAAGCCAGGGAATGTTTTCCTGTTCCTCATGCCCGTGTGCCTGTGCCTGTGCATGGATGAAATCCCTTGGCTACTTCCTGAACTGACAAGGCAAGGATGAGAATAAAAGAATCCCAATTTTAATAGGGGGCTTTTGGTGGAGTTTCTGCCAGAGGAGTGTCCCAGTCATGGCTCTGGGTGTCACAGGAGCGCGAGGGACACCCCTGTCCCCGAGGGTCCTGTCTGGTGTCCCTTCCCACGCGGGGTTTGGCCGGGCTGGTGCCAGGCCAGCAGCCACTTGTGCCCCCAGGTGCAGTGGCCCTGTGTCCCCTGTGCCCCCTCTCCGTGCCCGGCCTCGCTGGGCACTGCCCTTCCCCCCGGGCCGGGCAGGGGCAGCCCGAGCTGGGCACCGACACCGGCTCTGACCTCCCGTGCCCAGAGCACCAAGGGGCCCGGGAAAGCTTTGATGCCCAATTACCAGATATCCAGGGAAGGAAGATGAATTTCGAGCCCCTTTTGATGTATATCAGCAGCTCCCTGCTCCTGGCTCCTTTAATGTGGAAATTAATGGCTCTGGCTTGTAAATCTTCTTTTTTGCTCCCCATAAAAAGAGAGCAAGTCATCTTCTGAGCAAAATGCCATGGATTTAAGGTGTTATTATTCTGAGATATTCAAAGGAAGCAGAGTCAAATGGGGGCCTGTTCTATACCTGGAGTAATTTAAAAATTGATGGAGTAGCATTTAGAGGTGAATCTGCCCCACAGAACCACAGAGTCCTGGACTGGTTTGGGCTGGAAGCTCATCCCATTCCCCCTGCCATGGGCAGGGACACCTTCCCCACTCCCAGGCTGCTCCCAGCCCTGTCCAGCCTGGCCTGGGACACTGCCAGGGATGTCCAAATTAAGAAAATGCCATATTTCTTAGGGTCTTGCTGTGCAAACTCCGTGTTTGGGGATGGTTGGCTCTCTGTCTCACACCTTTCCCCGGGGTCCCTCGAGGCCCCTCTGTTATCGACACACACTTTTTGTAGGCAGCAGCAGCAGCTTCAGGGTTTAGGATTTCAGGATGGAGACAGCCGTCTGTAACGGAGAGGGAAATGCTCTTCCCTGCTTCCAGTGGGGATCAATCCAGCTGGAATCAATCCAGCATTCCCCGGGCATTCCCCCAGAGCTTGCCCAGAGCACGGCAGGATTGTGGGCTGGGAGCAGGGGGTGCCCGGGGGTGGTGGCCCCAGGGGGAGGAGGATCAGAGAATCGGGGAATCCTTTAGGTTGGGAAAACCCTCTGAGATCCCGGAGTCCAACCATGAACCCGGCCCTGGCAGCACCCCCTGCCTGTGTCCCTGCCTGTGTCCCTGAGGGTGTCCCGAGGGGGCCCAGGGCAGGCAGGACACCACACTCAGTGCAATAAAAGCCCTCCCTGAGGTCTGGGAGGTTTTTGGGTTAGTATTGCTTTCAATTCCAGTGAAATGTGGTGTTTGGAGAGGAGAGCGTCCCTGGCACAGGGGGTGTGTGAACAAAGGAGGAAGAGGTGGCAGGAGGAGGCTCAGAGCCACAGGCAGCACTTTGGGTTTTCTTCACCAGTTTTGGCTTGTTGTGGGTTTATTTATTTCACCTTAAAAGAGCTCCTTTCCCCTCACAGATCGTGGCAAGGAGTCGAGCAGAACCTCCTGCGCCCCGACGCTGATTCTGCACACGGAGAGGAAGAGTGTCCCCACGGGCAGTGACAGTGACAAGGTCTGTGCTGGAGCTTCCTCCAGAGCCCCTCGGAACCTCTGGGCTGCACAAATCCTGGGCAGGGTCAGGGCTGGCCTGGCTGGAGCTGTGCTGGACACTCAGGGCCGGTCCCTGCAGTGCGTTTTAAAGAGCCATGGATTTGATTTATCTCGGAGCTGTGCAGGAGCTCTGTCACTGTCAGAGGACCAGGGCAGGGACACTCAGGGCTGGTTTGTTCCCCATGGAATCCCAGAGCACTTTGGGTTGGGAGGGACCCCAAAGCCCCTCCAGTGCCACCCCTGCCATGGCAGGGACCCCTCCCACTGTCCCAGGCTGCTCCAGCCCCAATGTCCAGCCTGGCCTTGGGCACTGCCAGGGATCCAGGGGAGCCACAGCTGCTCTGGGCACCCTGTGCCAGGGCCTGCCCACCCTCCCAGGGAACAATTCCTTCCCAAAATCCCATCCATCCCTGCCCTGTGGCAGTGGAAGCCATTCCCTGTGTCCTGTCCCTCCATCCCTTGTCCCCAGTCCCTCTCCAGCTCTCCTGGAGCCCCTTTAGTCCCTGGAAGGGGCTTTGAGCTCTCCCTGGAGCTTCTCCTCTCCAGCTGAGCCCCCCCCAGCTCTCCCAGCCTGGCTCCAGAGGGGCTCCAGCCCTGGGATCACTCCATGGCCTCCTCTGGACCCTCTCCAGCAGCTCCAGATGTGTTTTTGCTGTTTGATGGGGACAGAAGTGCAGCTGGGGGACACTCAGTCGCTCTGGCAGTGGTGCTGTCCCTGAGCAGTCCCAGAGGAGCAGGGAAGGAGCAGAGCTGGCACAGGAACCCCCTGGGCTCCTTCCTGTCCTGGTCAGTGCCACCCTCGGGGTTATCCCTCACCCCTGCCCTCCCAAGGGACCTGTTGGAGTGGACAGAAGGTGTTGGCTGCTTTGTCACTTACCCTGCTCTAAGGGGGGAGGCATTTTTATCCCTTCCCCCCTGTCTGGGCTGCTCCAGAGGCAGCTGGCTGTCCATAAAGCCTCTCCTGGAGCTCTGGCCATGCGGTGACCCGCTCCAGGTGAGGGGTGATTTGTACACCAGGAACAGCTCTCCGCTCCAGCTTTATTTGTTAACTCATCCCTCTCTGTCTCTCCAGGATCACTCCTTCAAGCTCGTGAGCGAGGCTGACAACGCTTCCAACGGGAACAAGCCCGTGGCTTCCACCCCAGTGCCGGGATCCCCGTGGTGAGGAGCTGCCAGAGCCCTTCCCCAGTGCCTCCCCCTTCCCAAAGTGCCTGCCTGGGCTGGGGCATGGGGAGAGCACTGCCGGGGGCTCAGCAGCACCGCTGGGTTCCTGGTGCAGCCCCTGGCAGGGCTTTTCCTCGTTCATCATGGCCTTAGGGAGTGTGTGGGAGGGAGCCAGGGACACCAGCAGGGCCCCGGGGTCTGCAGGGTGGGCTCTGCCTCGCCATGGCTCAGCTCGGGTGGTGCTCGGATGGAGCAGAGAGGGAAAACAGGATTTATAAGAAATGGTGTTGCATTTTAGGGCCAGATCTTCTCTCTCGGTTCTTTCAGTGGCAGGGGGTGACTCTGGTGCCACTGGTGTTGGCTGTGTCTGACACGGGTTGTGTCTCATGGTCCAGGTTCCCTGAGCACATTCCCAGTCAGGTGACAACATGAGCTGGGTCCCCAAAGCTCTTGTGACATTTCTAAGCAGATAAACCCTTCTGCACTTTCTGCCCTGAGTGGTTGATAGAAGGATTTTTATCTCCTTCACCCCTATAATAATCAGTTTATACTTAGGGGGTGACATCCATGGGATCTTTGCTCCCAGCCCCAATGTCCAGCCTGGCCTTGGGCACTGCCAGGGATCCAGGGGCAGCCACAGCTGCTCTGGGCACCCTGTGCCAGGGCCTGCCCACCCTCACAGGGAACAATTCCTTCCCAAAATCCCACCTAACCCTGCCAGCCAAGCCTGTCTCTTCTCCTAAATGCCTGGATTTTCCCCTTCCTCCTGGAACAGCTGTGGTGTTTGTGGAGCCTTGGTTTGGGGCTGTTCCTGTCCAACCCCTTGGTGTTCCTTGGGCCTGCTGGGTCGGGGTTTCTGGGAGAACAGAGCTGCCCACAGCCCCATAACTCTTCCAAATCATTCCAACTCGAGGAAGAACCTCTCTTGTGAGATATCCGGCGGTTTGTGCTCCAAACCACTGTGCACGAAAAGAAACATGCAGTATTCATGTAATATTTATAGGATGGGCACTATATATTATATAGTTACATAGATAATATATTAGAAAGGTTATTAGAGATATTTATCATGTGCATGTCACTGAATCCAGGATGCCAAAACTTCCATGGGTTTGCACAGCCAATTTTATGGGATCTTACCTGTCCTACAGGTGTGTTGGGTTATTTTATGGCAGCACCCTGCAGTGAGAGAGCACTTCTCCTGTTTCCAGTCTTTTACCTGGACCAGACCCTTTTAAACCCAGCTTTACTTCCTGCTTTTAATAACAATTAAACATCAGAGCTTGTAATTATGAGGTTTGATCCTTCCAGGTATTTTTGCTTCAGAGCCAGCAGCATCTTCCTCCCAGCAGAGTGTGTGTCTCAGTCAGAGTGGGTTTGGCTCTCATTGGGATTCAGGAGGCGCCGGCCTGAGATGGAAATTCTGTTTGTTTATTTACATATAAATTTAGGGACGTACATCTCCAGGTTTTTGAATGTCTGTTAAGGATGGTGCAATAGTTATTTTCGTATTATTTTGGCTGATTCCAAACGAGTGTCAGGACAAGGAGCTGAACTGCTGCCGTGCATATTTCCCTGGCCAAGCCCAGGGCCTGCGGCTGCCGCTGCAGAGCTGGGTCACGTTCAGCAAATCCCAAACAGAGCCCTAAATCCATCCTAAAGATCTGGGGTGGGGGAGGGCCTGTCAGAGCAGGTGGGAGCTGGCTGGGAGGCCGTGGGGACGGCACAGGGATGCTGTGGGGATGCCATGGAGAGGGCACAGGGATGCAATTTGGGATGCCATTTGGGATGCCATTGGGATGCCATGGGGATGCCATGGAGAGGGCACAGGGATGCCATTGGGATGCCATGGGGATGCCATGGAGAGGGCACAGGGATGCCATTTGGGATGCCATTGGGATGCCATGGGGATGCCATGGGGCTGGCACAGGGTTGCCGTGGTAATGTCATGATGATGCCATTGAGGATGGCACAGGGATGCCATGAGGGTGCCATTGGGGACACAGTGACAATAGCCCTGGGATGTCATTGGGGATGCCATGGGGATGGCTCAGGGATGGCACAGGGGTGCCATTTGGGATGCCATGGGTGTGCCATGAGAATGTCATGACGATGCCTTGGCGATGGCTCAGGGATGATGTGGGGATGCCATGGGGAAGCTGTTGGGATGCCATGGGGATGGCTCAGGGATGGCACGGGGATGCTGTGGCTGCACCTTTCCCCACCAGCCCAGCAGGTGAGGTGCCCATGGCCACCTGCCAGCCCGTGGCACCAAGGCCAGGGGCTGGCCAGGGCCACACAGCCCCACGGCCACAGCTCCTGCCCCGGCTGCTCCCAGCCATGGGACCCGGAATGTCTTTTCCTGGGGCTGCTCCTGCTGGCAGCACCACGACCTCACCTGGTCCTGTCTCCCTTCCCTGACAGACTCTTTGAGCTGTGCTTTTTGGGGCTGTCTCAGCCCTGCCTGTGCCCGGGTGCGGGTGCGTTCCCTGCACCGGGAGGGGCCAGGCCGGGGTGCCCCGCGGTGTCCCCGGGGTGTCACTCCTGCTGCGGTGCCCCCGCTGAGGGCGCGTTCCCCGGCGCTGGGCGCGCTCTGAGGCTGCTTTATCGCTTGGAGCAGGTGCGTGGTCTGGACTGGAGATGACCGCGTGTTCTTCTTCAACCCCACCATGCAGCTGTCGGTGTGGGAGCGGCCGCTGGACCTGAGGCACCGCGGGGACATCAAGCGGCTGCTCGAGGACCCCCCGCACAAGCGCAAGCTGGAGGCTGCAGCAAGTAACTACCCCTGGCTCCGGGGGCCTCCCCTAAACCCCACGGCCCCCGGAACCCGAGCTGGGCGTGGAGGTGGAGGTTTGAGACCCGGAGTGAGAGCGGGTGGCCCGGGGAGATTCCCGATGGAGCATGGCGTGGAAATTGATGTGCATTGCAAAGTCCTTGTTCTCCCTGGAATGCTGAGCTGGGGATTGGGCCCTCTCCTTCCTGGCAGTGAAGAAGCAGGTGGCTTCCTACAGGAGATGAATCTTTGATGGATGCAGCGCCTCTCAGAAGGCTCAGAGTGTTTTAGTGCCGAGTTCAGGGCGTGCATTAGGAATGCATTAGCGGCGCATTACTCAGCTGCTCCCAGAGAACACTGCTGCTCCATGGCTCATGGGCATCCAGCCAGGCTGTGCAGGAGGGAAAATCCCGGCTGCGACTCCCCGGTGGGCACGGAGAGGCTTGGGGCAAAGGCTCCCCTGCCCCTGGGAGCTGCTCTGTCCCGTGTCAGGGCTCCTGGGGCTTCACGCTGGCTTTGCCGGGAGTGCTGTCCCTCACTGGGGGACATCAGTCATGGCACTCATTGGGATTGCTCCTGGCCTTGGCTGGCTGCTTGGAATTCCTCAATATTCTGGTTTTGGTGGTGAAGGAACAGTCACCACCCTTCAGCTGCTGCTTGTTCCTTAGTGGTGAGGGAGAAAAGTGGAGGGGGAGAGAAATGAGACCTTTGTCATTGTTTGCAAGTGCAGTGTTTTAAAACTGAATTGGGGTGGTGGCACTGCCAGGCTGCTGCAGCACCTGCCTGTCCCCTCAGACCAGCAGGGCTGGGCACCGGCTGTGACACATGGGCACAGCTGCCAGTGAACCCCTGCAAACCCCAAATAACCCCTGCAAACCCCCAATAACCACTGCAAACCCCAAATAACCCCTGCAAACCCCAATGAACCTCTGCAAACCCCAAATAACCCTTGCAAACCCCAAATAACCACTGCAAACCCCAATGAACCCCTGCACACCCCAATGAACCCCTGCACACTCCTAATAACCCCTGCACACCCCTAATAACCCCTGCAAACCCCCATGAACCTCTGCAAAGCCCTAATAACCACTGCAAACCCCAAATAACCCCTCCAAACCCCAAATAACCTCTGCAAAGCCCTAATAACCCCTGCAAACCCCCAATAACCACTGCAAACCCCAAATAACCACTGCAAACCCCCAATGAACCCCTGCAAACCCCTAATAACCACTGCAAACCCCAAATAACCCCTCCAAACCCCTAATTAACCACTGCAAACCCCAATTAACCATTACAACCCCTGTGCCTGCATAAAAGGAGCCATTATCAGCTTTTCTGTCAGAGAAAAGCAGCCCCAAGGAGGGCTCTCTGCCTGTGTCCTCCTTATCGACACAGCCTGTAATTCCATTTTTCTCTAGGAATTTCCATCAGCAGGTGCCTGTATGTATATTTTCTGTACAATTTTTGTGCATGGCTTGAAGAACTTTAGCTGTGTATCTAATTCCTCCAAAGCCTTCCTGCTGGAATTCATTCTTCAGGATAGAAACAGGGCTTTTTGTTGCAGGAGGTATTGAAAGCGCAGTGAATTCCTGCCAGGAGATGGCCAGAGACAAAGCTGAGGGTCATTGTTCATGGCCCCTATCATTGCTCCTGCTCTGTAATTAATTAACTGAGGACTCTGAAGTCAGGGCTGATAGCTGCCACTTCAAAAGTCCAGTTTTTGCTGTGTTCCATCCTTTTTATTTATTATCTCTACCACAATGATTTGATTCATGCTCCCGGTTTTTTATGGCCATGACTTTCATTGTTGCTAAATAGTCTTAATCTTCCCAGCTGTAATTGGGCCTTGTGGTTGCTGAGTGCTGGAGCAGGTTATAATTAGTGTAGATCAGCTCTGGGGTGAGGGGGATTATTTGTTACCTCTTCTCTGAGCTCGTAATCTCCGGTAAATAAATAACACAAACGAGCTGAGTGTGCCCAACAATGCTTCCCACATTTATTCAGCTGAGTGGCTGCTGCTGAGTTTTAATTAGAATTTTCAAATCAAGCATCTAAAAATAAAAGATGTCAGGCAAAGTTATCCATGGGATGCTCTGGGTTGTCTCTGCTGAAGGATCAAGTGCTTTTTAAATTTGGGCATAAATGAAAAATTACTCATTTATCAATTACTCCTCCTCCACCAAGTGTTTGTTCCAGGAGATGGATGTGGCTCTTCCCTAATGGGTTCCCATCAAGCCGTCCCGTGGGGCTGGAGAGGAGGGGCCCAGAGCAATTTATCTGCTTCGATCTCTGCCTTCAGCTGCTCATGCCCTGCCTGGGTGCTCGGGCTGAGGGACTTTCTCCAGCTAATGAATAGAAAATGAGCATTATGGAGTCATCAAATCACGGAATGGTTGGGTTGGGAGGGGCCTCAAAGCCCATCCCATCCCATCCCATCCCATCCCATCCCATCCCACCCCTCCCCTGCCATGGCAGGGACCCCTCCCGCTGTCCCAGGCTGCTCCCAGCCCCAGTGTCCAGCCTGGCCCTGGACACAGGTGGTAGAATTCCTCCTGAAAACCAGTGGTGATGTAATTTACTGAATTCCCGCAGATACTTTGGACCCTTTGGCATTCAGACAAGAGTCTGGGGCCCATCCCTAGGATCAGCACAGGAATATTTCCCAGCCCAGGCGCTGGGGACCCTTCTCTGGGCGCTGCAGGGATGTCACTGCCGGCGCTGTGCCCTGCGGGGTTTTGGTGAGAGCTGCAGCTGGCAGAGGTGAGGGGAGGATATTTCAGAATTCAGTGTTTGTTCCCTTGGCTGTGACTGGAAATCCAAGCTCCGAGTCCCTCAGGGACCCGTGCTGAGGCCAGACCAGGGGGTGAGGTGGCCTTGGAGCTGCTCTGCAGCCTCAGGAGTGCGGAGGGTGTTGGATCTCCCCAGGTGCTGCTGGAATTCCTGGGAAGGCTCCCTCAGATTGGCTGGTAGGAGGAGGAGAAGTGGGAAAGGAGGGAAGCTCTGCTGGGAGTCACCTCCAGCGAATCCTTAGGCTGCAGCACAGAAATGATTTTGCAGGAATGTCTTTAGTTGCATTTTGAAGGGAAGGGAGGAGGGAGGATCAGGTGAAACAATAACAAGATTTAAAGCAATCGTGTCATGAATGAAAAATGAGGAATTTAGCTGACTGCAAATGGTCACTTTATTGCTGTCGCTTCCATTCGGATGAAGGCAATTCTGAGGATTTTATAAAATACTTGTTATTTTTTAAACCCTCTGTGGGGAGTGAAAGCCAGGAAATACCTGAGCAGCAAAGACCAGGGAAGAGAAGCCAATTTGAGGAATTTGTATTCCCATTTATCTCGTTCAAATCTGATAATGACTTATTTCTTTTCAGCAGACAAGTGTGTTAGCTCTTGTCCAGAGGATGAAAACGATGATCTGAGCATCAAAACGAAGAGAAATAAGTAAGTTCTGAACTTTTCTTGTCTCTGTCTAATGGAGGGAAGGGTTGGTACAAAGGAGGGCGGTTTAAATGCGGTTTTGTTCTTTGTGGGTAAATGATGGGAGCCATTCCCAGGTGTCCAGTCCTCACCAGAGCCAGGGTTCTCTGTAACCTCCGGTTCCTTTTTGTCTGGGTAACTCTTCCTTTGAAACGGTTCCACACAGGACTGCCAGGCTGTGGAGTTACTCCAAATCCACTGGATAAAAGCTTTCCCTTGCTGAAGTGCAGCAGCTTTTTCCCTGCCCTCAGGTTTGCGGGCCCAGAACAGCCCCGGTGCTGCTGTCACTGACCTTTATTACCTCGTGTGCTTCAATTCTCCTGAAGTCACGACTGAAAAGGCGATTTTGAGGCGTGCAGGCTTCCCAGATGCGTTCCAGGTGTCCTCCCGAGAGGGCTGGCCCAGGGTTTGCGGTGGATTATTGTAGACGTGCAGAATTGAATTCTTTATTGTCATTTTTGACATGAAAAATGGCCCCCTTTAACGTCCCCCCTCCTCGGCAAGGGCTGCATGAAGCTGTCCCCTCGCTGTCCCTCGAGCTGGGGTGCCAGAGCCCTCTGAGGGCCCTGCTGACCCGGCTCCCTCGGCAGGGTCCCTCCAGCCCCGGGGCTGTCACCCAGCTGCGCCTTTGGGGCGCTTCCACCCGTGAGCGGCTCCGCGCGGGGGCTCCGGGGGGACGGGGAGGGTTCC
>VZRO01002112.1:13928-47092 GCA_013397915.1 Daphoenositta chrysoptera
AAAGCTTTCCTGCTGGAGTGTTAATTACTCTGTTTAATTATACTTCCCATCCTTGTTTTTTTTAGTGAATTCACTCTTTTGTAATTAGATGCAGTGATTAGAATATTTTATCTCCTTCAGATTTTCCTGTAGCCAACAAATTACCAGGGATGCTGTAGAAGCTTCTGAAATAGTGGGAATTGTCCCCGCCCGGGCAGGGGATGGGTCTGGGTGCTCTTTCAGGTCCCTTCCAGCCCAAAGGGCCCCAGGATTCCCTGGCTCCGTGCAGCTGGAAGCAGCCCTGCGGGATGCGCTGTTCCCGTCCCGTGGCTGTGGGGATGTGGTGCTCGGCAGACGTTCACTGCCCGCTTTCCCCAGCCTCAGCTGGGCCTGTTCCAGCCCTGAGCTACAGCTGAACGTCCCTGTAACAGTGGGGATGGGTGTCTGTGCTGCACAAACTGCCCCACAGGCCGGCGTTTCCCTGCCTGCTGCAGGCTCCTTCCAGCCCAGAGGCGGAGGGAGCCTGGCCGGGGTGTCCTGGAGCCAATCGCTCCTGGCGGTGTCACCAGAGCTCGGCCAGAGACGTTAAAATTCACCTTCAGAGAATCCTGCCCGGGTCCCTGGGCTCCCTGAGCCCCCCTCTGGCCTCAGCCCGGACCCTCGCCCCCTCCCCGTCTGTGCTCGCAGGTGTCGGCGTTCTCCACGTGGGAGAAGGAGCTGCACAAGGTGGTGTTCGACCCGCGGTACCTCCTGCTCAACCCCGAGGAGCGCAAGCAGGTGAGCCCAGCCCTGCTCACCCCCAGCTCACCCGGGACCACAGCCCCGCTCCCGGGAGGCTGATGGAGCTCCAGGAAACCTGCGTTTCCCTGGGGACACCCGTGGGTCTGGCTCTGCCCGTCGGGAGTGACGCTTAGCAGGCACAGGGCGGGATTTTGGGGGCTCTGGGAGTTGGGCTCCGTGATCCCTGTGGGTGCCCTCCCACTCAGGGTATCCTTGGACGAGCAAGTGCTGCAAGGAGGCTGGGAACAGGGACAGGCTCCCGTCCTTCGGGATGCAGGAGCACCTCCTGAGCCCGGGAAGCCTGGCTGTAGGGAGGGAAATGCCTCAAGGGAGCGGTTCTGCCCTGAATTATGGGGATATTGCAGAGACACTGCTGAATTTTCATTGTTTGGGGCGTTTTCCAGGAGTCTGGCAGGATTTAGGGCTGCAGTTTGCAGTAACAGACCCCACTGGACAGGCACTGGGCAGGGTTTGGGTTTTTCTGGGGAGCTCCAAAGGGATGTGGAGTTTTGCTGCCTTGATAATTTGGGCGTTAATTTTCACCAGCGATCCCAGAGTCTGCAGATGAGGCTACAAAATTCAGGAGAGATGCAGGGATCTTGCAGAGAAGGTGAACGCTGCTGTTCCATGGGTATTTCTCTCCCTTAAAAGCCTTTTGTCATCCTGCAGAAGGAATAATTTTGAATATGGAATTGTCCATTTTTTAAAGAAACAGGATGAAAAATGGACTTATTCCATATTGTCCCGTGGTTCTTCAGAGAGCTTCCTGTAGGTATTTACCAGAGGACTGGGCTCATACATCTTCATTTACTCCCTTTCCAATATTTTCTTTCCTAAGGAAAAAAAAGTGAAACGAAATAAAAAGGAAATACAGGAATGAAAATGTATGAGGAGCTGCCAGGATGGAAAGTGCTGCTAAAAGAGCCTGAGCAGGGAGTTTGGGATTTATTTCAGGGAATGGGCAAGGACAACACCTGGACCATGATGAGTCAATCAAGACACATTTCTTGGAGCCATGGAATCATTTTGTCAGCCTTGGAGCAGCCTGGGCCCGTGGCCATGGCAGGGGTGGGACTGGGTGGGCTTTGAGGTCCTTCCGACCCAAACCAGTCTGGGATTCTGGGATTCTGGGATTAACAGAAACACTGCTGCCCTTTATTAGGTGCCCAGTTTGGGCAGGACCCAGCCCAGTCTGCCTTGGGGCAATAAATATATTGCTATATATATAAATATATTATATAATGAATAAAACACCCCCGGCACGCGTGGGGAGGGCAGGAGGGCACTGCAGGCCCCGGGGCTCAGGCAGGAACCCCCAGAGGCTTTGGCAGTAACTCCTGTCCCCTGTCCCTTCCTGGGCCAGAGTTTTGAGCAGTTCGTCAAGACCCGGATCAGGGAGGAGTACAAAGAGAAGAAGAACAAGTTGCTGTTGGCCAAGGAAGAATTCAAGAAGCTTCTGGAAGAATCCAAGTTATCCCCAAGGTGAGCATTGCCTTAGGAAAGGTTGGGAAGCTCAGCTTTGTCATTTAGGCGGAGCTTTTCAGCCCAGAACGCTTCACAGCAAGTGGAAGATCCCTGGTCCAATGCTGGGATGGCATTTCTCCCCTGATATTTTCCAATATTTTGTCGTGTTCCTGGGAGAGGAAGTGTTCCTTCTCACTCTCCATCTCTCCCTCCTTCTGTCCCTCTTCCCCTCAGAATGTGCCATACTTGGCCCAGCACGTTTGTTTTCTATTCCTGTGTATGCTGTGGTTACAGAACACACATCACTTATGGAAAATCAGTACCACAATGTTCAATCTCATCTATATTACACATGCAGGTGTAATTACTCAGAAATTGTGTTTAGTCCTGGCATTTGGTGGAAGAGGAATATAATTTCACAAAGTTCCTGTTAATGCCACGCCATTAAATTCGTGGAATGTGTCCCTGCCCAGGGCAGGAGGTTGGAACAGGATGATCTGTGAGGTCTCTCCCAAATCAAACCCTTCTGCGACTCTACAGCTCTGGGATTCAATTAAAATACAGTGTGCAAGGCACAGCTTCTGTTTTACTCTGTTTTCCAAGTGATGGCTCCAGACTCACGCAGTGGCAGTGGCAGCGCTTAGGGCAGTGCTTTCTCATTTGTAAATTACATGAAAATAAGGGGGTGTGTATTATAAACACTGTTAAATTGCTGGAACAAAGAAATTACTGTTTTCTCCACTAAAACATGCAGATAATTATTCAGCATGACCTGTGTGGGCACACGGATACAAACAGCACGTGGGGCTGCAACACCTGTAATAAGAAACCTTTTACAACAGAACTGGGAATACTCTGGGCTGATGTCCCACCCAAACTCTGATTCCAGCACTGATATTCCCAGTCCCCAGGGAGAAGCTGTGCTGGCCCAGAGGCCAGGGAGCATTGCACCCCTGAAGGGTTTTGGGAGCTGTCTGACACCAAAGCACTGAGGAAGTGCCTTTCCCTGCCTTGATTTAGGCACACTATGAGAGAAATAAATCCCAAATATTTCCAATAAAAAGCAAAGAGTCACCTTGGGGAAAGGAGCTGGGAATGCAGCCTGAAAGGAAATGAAGGTAGAAAACCCTGCTAGGAGAGAGCTCACCTTGGAAATACAGAATATCCCAGAGTTTAGATAAAACCTCCTCGTTATTGTCTGCGAGTGCCCTGGTGATGGTTCAGCATCCCCCGCCAGCCACCAATCCATGTCTAAATCCCAGAGTTAATCCCTGCTCACTGCAGGCTGCTCCAGCTGTCCTCAGCCCTGGCGTGGTTCTCGCCTTCCTCCATCCCGGATTTCCCATTGCCAACATTCCCGGAGCCCCCTCAGCTCTGGGGTGGATCCAGCTCCAGCAGCCGGGGCTGGCTGGGCCCGCTCCCACATTCCCAACCCCTCTCTTTTCCACAGGACAACCTTCAAGGAATTTGCTGAGAAGTACGGCCGGGATCAGCGCTTCCGCCTCGTCCAGAAGAAGAAGGACCAGGAGCATTTCTTCAATCAGTTCATTCTTATTCTCAAAAAGAGGGACAAGGAGAACAGGATAAGGCTACGGAAGATGAGATAAAAGTGGCTGAAGCTGGCAATAAAGGCACGAGCCCGGGCTGCGGCTGCGGGAAGGGAGGCCAGGAAGGATGGAGAGCTCGGGCTCCAACAGCAGCTCCAGGAGTGGGGATCCCGTGGGAAAACTGCCTCCAGACAGAGTCTGTGGACCACCCGTTGGATTTGGGAAGGCTGTTCTGCAGGAATGGGAAGGATATTTTGTTCTCAAAGAATTAATGTTTCATATTGAAGCTCTCTTTTGTACAACATCCAGAGTTCGATGCATTTCTAATTGCCATGATATGTCGATCCCTTAATTGTTTTAATTATGCAAATTACTTGTAATATACACAAGTTATGACTCCGATGCAGATTTATAATTAAGCAGAAGCAGATGCCATCCAGAGCAATCTCAAGGCATTTCCATCATTTAGGGGAACTATCTCAAGCAATCTTTGGGCAACTCTGCATTTCCACCAAGTGTGTGGGGTCTGGTGGTCTGCAGGATCCGCTCCCGCTGCTCATCCGTCTCTGTCCAGTCCTCTGAGTAGTAGTAATCAGCTATTAATTGTTAATCTTGGTGAAGAGTGTGAAAATCTTGGCACATGTTCCATAGGAGACCTCTCCGATCCAGAACTTCGTGGGCGGTGCTCCAGGACACCCCTGAGCCTTCCAACCCCAGTTCTTTGGTGAAGCCATCCCAGTCGGATTTGGGTTCTGTTCCTGTGTGTGAAGAGTCTGCATGAGATTTTTCTCATCATATTTGTATAAATAAATATTTAACTTTTGTAATTAAGGAGCACTTCAAGCCTGTTTTCAGGGGGATCTCAGGGGAGAAACTTCTTGAAGAGTTTTTTTTTTGGCCAGAGCTCAAGTGGGAAACGCTCTCAGGGCCAGGGTGGGATTGTTGGGATGTCTGTGCAGGGCCAGGGGTTGGACTGGATCCTTGGGGGTCCCTTCCAGCTCAGGATACCCTGGGATTCCATGAAATAATGGGTAAAACAACACAGGGCTTGTGATTTTTACTGGAGAGATGGAAAACCAGAGGGGGCTCCTTCCACTCATGATTTGTGTGCAAATTCCATTGACATCCATCAGAAATCTGAGAATGTTGGGAGCAAAAGAGTCACTCTGGCTACACAGGTAGGATGTCATGGCTGGAGGAACATCAGGACATCTCTGCCTTTGGGCTGCTCCAAAGGTGCTCTGTCTGTGATTGCCATTTTTTCTTAGGAGACCTAAATTTTAAGTTACTGCTCCTTAAATCTATAGATCCCTCTTTGCTTGGAGTGAGGGGGATATTTCCTCTAACTCTCAGTAATTCTGATTTAGGTGTGTGCTGGGTATTTTTATAGTCAAGGAGATAAAGGAACTTCCTGCTGGTTTGGAAAAATGAACTCGGAATAATTCAGAGTGCCAGGACACAGGGAATGGCTAACCCCGTTCCCAGGGTTAGTGGGATATTGGGAAGCAATTCCTGGCTGGGAGGGTAGGGAGGGCAAGGAAAAGGGCTGACCCAGGCATTGCCACCTGTCACAGGCCACCTTTAGGTGCTGCTTTCCTTGCTTCCTGCTGCAGTCTCCAGCTGCTCTGTGTTTTCCATCGGTTGCTCCGTGATTTCACATCCCTGACGGATCTCCTGGATGTTCCTCTGCTCAGGTGAGTGCCCTGGGGGTTTTGGATATCTGCATTTTTTCAGTTTTCAAGGTGGAAAAAGAAAACATTTCAAAGAGTGAGATGGTTTTAATGGTTTTTAATGGTTTTAAATGGTTTTTAATGGTTTTTAATGGTTTTCAGTTCAACCAAGAGCACTGAGAGAACAGCCCTGAAACCTCCCCACATCCCCAGCCCAGGGCATGGAGAGCAGCTTTATCTGGAGTTGGCTGGATCGCTGGGAAGGAGCAGGAGCCCCGGGTATCTCCAGGTGGAGCTCGGGGTTTGCCTCCCCGAGAAAAGACACTGGGAATGAGGGAAGCTGTAATTAAATACTAAATTGAGGTGGAAAGGGCTGCCAAGGGCTCGAGCTTGTCCATTTTGGCTTCACGTGCCAAGAAAATGCTAATAATGGCTTTGCTTGGGTAACTCTGAGAGGAGCAATGTGTGAATGTGTGTGCTCACACCCTCAGCTGGGTTACACCGGTCTGAACCCCAGACAAATAGGAGGAAACATCAAAGGTGATAATTTTGTTGTTTATTTAGGAAAAAGGCAAAATCCTTAGGGAACAAATTCCAAACAATGTGGGCAATGTGAAGATGTACTAAAGATGATCTCTGGGAGGCTTTGGTGAGTTTGGGATGGTTTTTTCCTCTGCTTTTCAGCCTCCCAACAAGGCTACAGATTTTTTAGTGGTTCAGCAAGAGTTAAGGCATTTTGGTTCTCTACTTTGTGACTGGTTTTTTGTAACTTAGTTCTTCATATTTCGATTTCTTCGCTTGGGTTTACTTCGGTAAATATTGCTTTCATCCCGTTCCCCTGGGAGCAGGTTTCCCTCTTGCTGTGATCGTTGTTGGGAGAGCTAATCCCGGGCAGAAATGAGGAGAAGTCAGAGAAATGAAAACAAATGGTGGCAAAGTTCCCAGGAGGCTCCGAATTTACTCTTCTGGATTCACAGCGAGATGCTTGGGTTTGCTTGTGTGAGCAGTTTCCCCGGATTTCTGCCCCAGGTGCCGATGGAATGGACACCCATCCCTTGCGTGCCTGCTGACCCTGGGAATTGCCGCCTCTCCGCCGGCCCTTCCCGCTGAATCCACTGCTGGCAGTGAATTCCCTCGGCTTCCCCCGGGCTCTCCGGGACCTTGGCACTTCTCCGGGGTTTATCCCATGTGCTTGTCTCGAGGTTGTTGTGTCTGAAGTCTCCACACAGGGAGGGAAAACAGGGAGGAGCTGGGAATGCAGAAATAAGGCTTTTCCTTGGAAAAGGGAACGGAGTTTTCCCCTTTCTGCAGGGAGAGATCTGGGGCTGGCTTGGAGCTTTTCAGGCTTGTGAGAAGTTCCTCTCAGACAGTGAACTGGGCACTGGGTTCAGCCCTGACCGGGTGCTTCATATCTGTCAAAATTGCTCTGAATTGGACTTTTTTCCCCCTCTCCTGTGTGGGAGGGAGGAGCCTACAGCCGCTTTCTGATCGGGTGAATTTCCTTATTCAGGTGCTCAGCAGGGTTTGGCTGTGGGAGATAATCAAAGATACATTTTTTTGTTGATTTTGTTACAGTTAGAGAGCTGATCCTGTCCTCTCACCTTCACTGCAGACCACAGCCCCATCCCCTTTCCTTCTCCTTCTCTAATAGAAGTGAGTAATTTGCCAATATTTAGCTCTGAGAATAATTTTCAAGGTAAATCATCAAATGGTCTGGGTTGGAAGGGACCTTAAAGATCATCTCCTTCCCCCCGGTGCCTTCTGTAGCTGATAATTCTGGAGTTAGCTGCTGATAAAAATGAAGGGTTTGATTTCAAAAAGGCAAAGAAATCTTTGCCAGTTCACTGAACATTCTCTGAACACTCCTCTTCTTCCTGAGCTTGTTATTTATTTAGAGAGGAAAAACCCCGGTCCTTGTAAATTCTCCTGCTTGTTTGAGGTGCACATTTCAGGCAGCTTTTCATGGAAATTGGACTCCCCAGTTCTTCTGGAAAGTTTCTGAGCTGGAAGGACTCATCTAAATCTTCCTAAATGCATTTTTCCACATTTACCTGTTGGAATCGCTTTGGCCATCGTTGGTTTGGAACCAATGGCACCAGGTGGGGATTAAGCACCCAAATGCCCAGAGCAGCTGGGGCTGCCCCTGGATCCCGGGCAGTGTCCCAGGCCAGGCTGGGCACGGGCTGGGAGCAGCCTGGGACAGTGGGAGGGGTCAGGTGGGGACTGGGTGGGCTTTGAGGTCCCTCCAACCCAAACCACTCTGTTCTCAGATCAGGCTTTATGCCACAAAACAAAATATCTTTTGAATATATTTCTCCTTTTTCTCCTTTGAAGAGAAAAGCCTTTCCCTGGAATCACAGCAAAGCTGTGCTTCTGCTTGGAACAGGCACTGCCTGCAAAGCAAGAATATATTTAACTTTAAAGAGCATTTTTAATATAGACCTTCTCCATCCGAGGAGCTGTGATTGTAGGCACGGTAGGCTGAGACTTTCAAGGCCCGTGTTTTGTTTGTATTAAAAATAATTTTCCCCTCAGATGTGATGTTTTTCCTCCTAAAAGAATAAACTATTGATTTAATAATTCAAACACCGTCAGCTGGAGGTTGATGTGTCTGGATCTTCCGCACAGATCTCCTTACAAATTGCAGCCGTGTGTTTTTATGGTTTTATTTTGGAACAAAAGCTGCCCCTGTGTTCTCCAAAATGCCCGGTGTAGCTGAGGTGTTACAAAGGCAGGGAAAATCCTCTCCCTGCAGAGCCGGTGATGATTCCCGGGGTGAGCAGGGCTGGGAGTGGGGGGAGCTGTGCCAGCCGTGCCCAGGGCGAAAGGCAGCGGCTCGGGATGGGTGAGGTGAGTGCCCGTCCCTGCGGGTGTGACCCTGCCCAGGTGGCACCTGGGGACACGCACGGGCTGGGCTGGCCTGGGCAGGGCTGGTGCCTCCGGGGGCTCCTCAGCCTCGCCAGTCTGGCATTCCCTGGCTCTGAGCAGCTCCCAGCCCTGGCCCTCTCCACTCCGGCCCCACGGCAGTCCCTTTACGGGATAAATCCCTTTATGGGGTGCTGGAACTCTTCTCCCGGGGTGATTCCCACCCTGCGCTGTCCCAGTGTCCCCAGGATGGGGCTGGCCCGGGGCTCTGGGTGCTGGGGAGGAGCTGCTCTGCCCTCTCCTTTGCAGGGCAACCTCAGCACGCCTGAGCCCACCCTGAGCCCACCCTGAGCCCACCCTGAGCCCTCCCGGGGCCCCTGGAGCCTTTGGAGCGGGAGCTGCTGCTCTGGAGAAACTCCATGGTCCGGGCTGGGAACCCCGCTGAGGGTGAGGTGGAATTTGAGTGCTGGCACTGGGGCTGCTGCTCTGCCCCCCCTGTGGGCTCTCAGAACCCCTGCGGCTGCTGCCCTGGGCACAATAAAGGGAATTTCTGGAAATAAAGGGACCTTCTGGGTGCTGCAGCCCCCGGGTGGCTGTGGGCTCAGTCAGGGATGAGTCCAAGAGCCAGGAAAGGTCTCAGCACAGCAGAATTGAGGGTCTCTGTTCCCTGGCACTGACAGGAGAGAAGCCCAGGTGAGGCACTGATGGGGCTTTGGCTTCTCACTAATTAAAAATGAGTAAATCTTTCAAATCTCTGCTGCTGCTTTCTGTTGCTGAGGCCTCGGCAGTGAACAGAGAGAGTTTGCTCCATGTCAGCTTCTGAAATTGCTACACCAGAAACTCCATTGCCCTGGGATGCTTTGGGGAAAGCAGAGCAGTGAACTGCTTAAAAATTAAAATCTTTGCTTTGGGCAGTTTTTGAAAAAAATCTATTTTGACTTAATTTAAAAAAACAAAGGAAATTACAAATTCCAATCCTGAAATGAAGAGCAGGAATATCCTGCTCACTGCTTCCATGAGCTGCATGAATCAGGTTTTTCTGTAAATTATTCTGTTTATTGGCAGGGGTGAGTCCAGAACTGGGGTCCAACATCAGCGGGACATGGAGCTGCTGGAGAGAGTCCAGAGGAGCCATGGAGATGCTCCAAGGGCTGGAGCCAGGCTGGGAGAGCTGGGGGGCTCACCTGGAGAGGAAAAGGCTCCAGGGAGAGCTCAGAGCCCCTTCCAGGGCCTAAAGGGGCTCCAGGAGAGCTGGAGAGGGACTGGGGACAAGGGATGGAGGGACAGGACACAGGGAATGGCTTCCCACTGCCAGAGGGCAGGGCTGGGTGGGATTTTGGGAAGGAATTGTTCCCTGTGAGGGTGGGCAGGCCCTGGCACAGGGTGCCCAGAGCAGCTGTGGCTGCCCCTGGATCCCTGGCAGTGCCCAAGGCCAGGCTGGACATTGGGGCTTGGAGCAGCCTGGGACAGTGGGAGGGGTCCCTGCCATGGCAGGGGTGGCACTGGAGGGGCTTTGGGGTCTCTTCCCTGCCATTCCAGGCTCCTCTGGGCCTGTGCTACCTCACAGCTCGGCCTCAGCTCTTCCCAAAAAACCCCTTTTGCCCAGACAGCTTTGTGAGCCTCCCCAGGGCTGCCCAGAGAGGAATATTCCATGAAAAGAAGGGATTGCCCTTTCCAGCAAGGCTGTGCCCCCGCTGTGCTCATCCTGGGCCCTGGTTTGTGCTTGTCCCTCTCCACAGGAAGCCTGGAGAGAGAAAAGGCAACACTTTCCTCTCAACTTTGCTGTGTCTTTATGTATTCCGCACTTGTCTTCTGCTTGGAGAAAAGTTTTTCCTTGGAGGGATCCTGGGGAAAAGCAAACCAGAAAAGCTGTGAGGCTGTTTGCTTCCCACCCTGGGAATTCCAGGGGGATTATGCAGAGTGCCAGGAGAGCTCAGGAGAGGGAATGCTGGGCTCCCATCCCAGCACCAGCCACAAACCCGGACCCTCCTGCTCCTCGCAGAGCCAGCCACACGTTCCTGGGGGCTCTGGGCAGGAATTCTCTCTGCATGAGCCCCTGTTCCCAGATCTCTGCCCGTGGGTCTCGGTGCCTTTCATCCCGGTGGTGAGGCTTGCTCTGGGAGGAGGAGGAGGAGGAAGGATTTCCTTTCCCTCTCGGAGCTGTCAGCTGCTTCCCGGGCTGTGTAAGGAGCTGGTGATAATCTGTCCATGATAATCCTCGGAGCTGATAAGGCCTTTGTGTTCTCCAGCTGGAGCTGGAGGTGTTGGGCAGGATAAGGGTTTTTCTCCAGTGTGGATTTTTTGAAGCAGCAGACAAGGTGAGGAGTGTTCCTCCGCTCCGGAACGCTCAGGAACACGAGGCTTTACATTTCTAATCTCGCCTCCTTCCTCCCAGGGCCTCCTTGATGTGGATTTAGCAGTCCTCTCCCAGCAACGGCAGCTGGATCTTAAGGAACAGGAAAAATCAGTGTATTCCTTGGCTGGGACGTGCTGTGGGATCGGCCCAGGGTGGGGCAGGGGGGGGCCATGCTTCCACAGGAGCATCCCGAGGGGTGCCAGGGAAACCTGGGCACCAAGCTGCTCCCAGCCCGGGGAACCAGGAACGTTCCTGGCTGGTGCAGACAGCTCCAGCCTGATTCCCAGTTAGGCAAAGGCCAGCCAAGGAGAACAAACCGAGCCGGGGGCCGTGGTGGCTGCTGCCCTCCGTAATTCCCGAGGCAGCGGCGCCAGCCCGTGCTGGAGCTGAGGGCTGCCAGCCTGCGGCCACTCAGCCCCTGTGACAGCAGGGACACCAGCAGATGGTTGGCACATGGCTCCTGTTCCTATAAACAAGGATTTATTCCGACTGTGCTGAGCACATGGGGTTTATGGGGTGGTCTGAGCTGCTGCTGGGACCGACAGGCATCACCCCAGCCCTGTGCTGGGTCCACACCCGGTGTGACCCCTGCTCTACAGGAAAGGGGTATGGGATCCATAAATCCCGCAAATATCTGAGGGCAGTGACATCACTCCCGAATTTAACAAATAATGATCAACGGAGCCACCTTTAGCTGGCACTCCACAGCAGAATCACTCCCAAGCAACCTTCCCGTGCTGCCGAGGGGCTCTCCCGTGAAATATTCAGCAGCTCTGCTTCTGCCTTGTGCTTGTGACACGACTCTTTTAACAGGAAAACAGGCGGGATCCCTTCACAGCACATTCCTGCATCTTCCCAGCAATCCAGGGACACGTTCCAGGGAAAGGAGGGGTTCCTGGCTTCCACCGAGCATCTGGGGCTGTGCCCTGCTCCAGCACGGGCTCCCTGTGTCCCACAGCCCGGCCCAGAGCCGTCCCCACGCAGGGCGGCACCACGGCAGCCAAACCCCCGCGAGCACAGGTAAATGAGCCCGGCTTTGGCTGTGCTCTGAGCCCAGCCCTGAGCACAAATCCTGCCGGGCTGGGATTATCCTTGACTCGACTTTCCTGCTCTCTTTGTATTCTGCTCCGTGGATGTCCTTCTAAACTGCAGCTCCTGGTTTTTCACTCTAATTCCTCCACTCGATTATCCACTCTCCCCAGTGTTTAAGCCAGTTTTGGTTCATTTACTTCACACTTATCTTTTTCAAAACCTGTTTGTGTTTACAGTTTAATTTATTTAACATTTGTTTTCCTCCCTCTCTCGCCACCGTTTCTGTGTCTCCCCACAATTATGTGTTATAGCTGATAATTTATGCTCGGGGGGGTAAAAAAAGGGAGATTTTGCCTGGCTGTTCAGCAAAGCCCTCTCCTCCCAACACTGCTGGTACAGCTCCTGGAGAACCACCTGGAATTCTGCCCCAGCCCTGGGATTTCCAGCACAGGAGGGACCTGGAGCTGCTGGAGCCAGGCCAGAGGAGGAGGTCAAGGATGATCAGAGGGCTGGATGGGATTTTGGGAAGGAATTGTTCCCTGGGCGGGTGGGCAGGCCCTGGCACAGGGTGCCCAGAGCAGCTGTGGCTGCCCCTGGATCCCTGGCAGTGCCCAGGGCCAGGCTGGACATTGGGGCTGGGAGCAGCCTGGGACAGTGGGAGGGGTCCCTGCCATGGCAGGGGTGGCACTGGAGGGGCTCTGGGGTCCCTCCCCACCCACACCATGCCAGGATTCTGCCCCTCGTTTCCCAGTGCAGCACCCCCACGGGGCTGGGGGTTGAGGAGCCCCTTTCCCCCAGCCCAGCCCCTGCCAAGGAGCCGCGGGAGGTGCCCCCAAACAGGGATGAGGCTGAGGTGGGGCAGATACACATTTCACATTTCACATTTCTCATTTCTCATTTCCCAGGTCCATTGAGCAGCCCCGTGTCCTTGTCCAGGAGTGCAACCAACATCTCCAGCAGCTCCTGCTCCCCTCAGCTCCTGGTGGAAGGGGAAGCGTTCAATTAGCAAACAGGGCTCTGACAGGGTGATTAAGCAGAGCTCGGGAGGTAATGAACCCGTTTAACGAGCAGGGGCTTTCTCAGCCTGCCACTGAAGCCGCTTCTGTTCTTTGCCAGCAGGAGAGCTCCAGTCAGGAACGGTCTCCGTGCTGTTATCCAGGGAGCTCTGTGTTCCACGTCCACTTCTGGGACCATCCCAAAGCTGCTCCCGGACATTTGCAGCCCCTGGTGGGCTCCTGGCTGGGGAATGGTTGAACGCCAAAGCAGAGGGTGCTGGGCAGGAGTTCCCAGCTCTTGCAGGAGGACCGGGGAGGCACGAGGCAAATGGAATTTTGCCTTTGGACTCCTTTCCCGCAGTGTTTCCAGAGCTATTTTTATTCCCAGCTGCTGCCAGAGCGTGTCCCAGAGCAGGGACACCTCCTTTGTCCCACCAAGGAGCGGCTGCTGCTGGGAGCAGGTGACAGGGAGGGGTGGCAGTGACGGGGACGTGCTGCTCCCCACCCTGCTGCTCCTCTTGCCTTTCCCTGCTCTTAAAATTGAGCCAAACACGGTGAGAAGGGAAAAGTGTTTTTTCCCTGGGTATTTATTGCAGCCCCTCAGGTGCAGCACACCAGGGGCAATGCCCCAGAGCACATGGAATGCCACCCACGGGCACTCGGGATCACATCCTGGGCCTCACAAATGAGCACATCCAGCAAAGATTCCCCAGGGAGAGGCTCCAGGGAACCCCAGGACCCTTCCCCTGGCTGGGCCCAGCTCAGGGTACAGGATGTGTTCTGGAGAGGCCCTTGGTGCCTGGGGCTCTCTGACCCCTCACTGCCAGCCTGCCAAGGGCTGCGGGCTCTGGGCTTCACAAAATATTGGGTCTGAGAATGTGGGCTGGAAGCACTGAGAATATAGAAAAAGTCTAGAAAAGGGGTATAAAAGAAAAGGCAAAAAATCACCATGGCATCACTCCCCACAACTTCTGCTCCCCACAGCCTCTGCCTCCGCCCCTTTCCACCCTCTCCCTGGAGGGAATGTGCCCAGGAAAAGCTCCCTGGGTCTCAGATGCTCCCTCCCACCTGGCTCGGACTGTGCTCTCCAGGTGGGAATTGTGGTTTCCCCGCTCCTGCCACAGCCAGGGGGGAGCCAGGCCCTGCTCCCTGTGAGCCATGGGCTGTCCCCCCTCGGGAGGGTCAGCAGGGGACCCTTCTGCAAGTGACATTGGACATTGGGACTGCACCAGGGGGGCTGTCGGAGACTAGGAGCAATTCCATTCTATTCCAGATCAAAGGAAATTGGATTTTGTTATCGTTGAAAAGTCTCATTTTTGCAAGGAAGTGTCACTGTAAAAGTTTCTTTTTAGCAGGAGAAAATACTCTTCCCTGATTGACTGTGTGGCTAAGCCAAGCCCAGGAAGGGGAGCAGATTATGCTTTATGGAAGTAATTTCTTTAATCTTGTGGGCTGCTTGAAGGCTTCGGTGTCTGTTGTGAGGATCACAGGGAGCTGGTTTATTACTGCCGGGATTGCTGATCTGCCCTGGCTTAGGCACTGCTTAATGGAAATCCCTGCGCCTTTTCCTGGAGATCACATCTCCCTCATCCACCTTTTAATGTGCTTCAGTGAGAAAGGAGAGCCGGGCTGGGCTGTTCCCTTTGAGGCAGCGTTTGGGATTTGCGTTCTGCCCTTTCCATGCACTGGCAGCGCCGTGCAGGCTCCTTCCCCCGCTGCTGCCCTGCTCCCACACGGCTCCAGCAGCTGCCCAGGGCATTTAATCAGCAAAACCCCTCTGCTTGCGTCCCCAGCAGCACGGAGGGCTCTGTGCCAGCCTGGCTCCAGCCAGCCAGAGGGGCTGCAGCTCAGGGAGCTCCTGGACAGCTCGCAGGGAGCTCCAGCCCCAGTGCCCAGCCTGGCCTGGGGCACTGCCAGGGATCCAGGGGCAGCCACAGCTGCTCTGGGCACCCTGTGCCATAGCTTGTACATGAAAAATACAATATAATAATATGTGAAGCTGTAAAGAAGCAAATGGGAAGTAGTTTTAATGCCCCTGCCCATTCTGAGTTAAGTACAGTGCGTGTCTGAAGGGTCAGTAGGGGTTTGGCAATGAACCAGATTATCTTGGAGCAGTAAAGGAGAGTCAGCAAGGTCCGTGCTCCCTCAGCTCAGCAGATTGTTTAATTGATCCCACAATTAATTGGTCTCAGCTAATGAGAATTGTGCCTTCCTCACCCCTTTCCCCATGGGCAGAGGGGGATTTGGGGCGGAGCACAGACACCAGAATCACAGAGTCACAGAATTCCAGAANCCCTCTGCAGGGAGGAATTTCCCAATATCCCACCTGAGGCTCCCCTGGCCCAGCCCGGGGCCGTTCCCCTCCTCCTGTCCCTGTTCCCTGGGAGCAGAGCCCGACCCCCCCGGCTGCCCCCTCCTGTCAGGGACTTGTGCAGAGCCACAAGGGCCCCCCTGAGCCTCCTTTGCTCCAGCCTGAGCCCCTTTCCAGCTCCCCCAGGAATTCTCCAGCCCCTGCCCAGCTCCGTTCCCTGCCCTGGCCACGCTCCAGCCCCTCCAGGTCTCTCCTGCAGTGAGAGGCCGGAGCTGGACACAGGATTCCAGGTGCCCTCAGGTGTTCCCAGAGCTGCATCCTGCCCTGCCCTGCAGCTCCAATGGGTTTCAGTCACTCCTTGCCCCAGGGAGAAGGGAGAAGGTGCCCAGAATTCCCGTGCAGGCTCCCAGGCTTTTCAGGAGGCATTAGAGGCGTGCCCAGCACAATGAAATGTTGTTAAGGTGACTGGGAGCTCGCAGAGCCTGATCCCCTCACGGCACGTGGAGAAACGTGCCTGGAGGGGATTAACTTTGCACACCCCATCTGCTCGCAGCCAGCCCGGCAGAGCTCCGTGAAAACTCTCTGTGTCAGGATTGGATTCCTCCTGCTGGAAAGGCAGCCTGGAATAACATCCCCTGCAAGCCCTGGGGAGGGCAGGGCCAGCAAAGGGAAAACGCAGCAGGCAGAGGGGACAAGGGCTGGGACAATTAAAGGACTGGGGAAAGCTTAAAAAGAGGTTCTTAAAAGACTTTGCACAAACACACTGGCTGGGTGTGACACTCGCCCGGCACAAACATGGAATCATGGAAGGGTTTGGGTGGGAGGGACCCCAAAGCCCCTCCAGTGCCACCCCTGCCATGGCAGGGACCCCTCCCACTGTCCCAGGCTGCTCCCAGCCCCAATGTCCAGCCTGGCCTTGGGCACTGCCAGGGATCCAGGGGCAGCCACAGCTGCTCTGGGCACCCTGTGCCAGTGTTTAGATCAATCTCTAAATTAATTAGCTGTTAATAGTTAACCCTTGTCTTTGGAAAGCAGGAGAGGCTCTGCTGCATCCCCGGGTCTGGGGGGACGAGCTGCTCCTCCCCCGGGGCTGCAGGAGCTGGAAAATCGTGGAGAAGCGTCATCCCAGGAAAACCACACTGCAGGAACAATGGTGGGAATCAATCTTTCCAGTCGGTCAATTGCTCAGTGGAGTCACAGTCCCTAATTCAAAACAAGGGAAGTAATTATTGAGGGAAAGTCATTAATTGAGGGAAAGCTTTTATTGCATGTGCTGCTGGGTTGTTCTTGCAGACACTTGGGGGCTGCTGCTTTGTGTGTGAGATGAAGGGAATCGCTGGGAGGGCCCTGGGAGGAGTCGTGGGGATGGAGCAAGGGATGGAGCAGGGGATGGAGCAGGTCCCACCTGAGCATGGAAACTCCCAAATTTGGTAAAATCACAGATTTGAAATATTTAAAAAATGGAGTTCAAGGCCAGGCTGGACGGGGCTTGGAGCAGCCTGGGGTAGTGGGAGGGGTCCCTGCCCGTGGCAGGGCTGGCACTGGGTGGGTTCAGGGTCCCTCCCAGCCCACACCGTTCTGGGATTCTGCTTCTGGCTCATTCCCCAGGATGCCCAAAGCACATGAGGAGATGGGCAGTGGGGGCTGCAGGAGGGGCTGCAGGAGGGGCAGGGTCCTCCCCTGCTGTATCCTGCCCTCCTTGCAGCACGGGGCTTTCCCAGCTGCATTTGGGATCCATGGTTTACACTGGAAATATTTTATACTTTTGCATCCGTTGGAGTTCACCTGGAGAGGCCTTTCCAAGCCTCCAGCCCGGCCAGGTGACACAGGGAGCAGGTAGGAATCCATTCTGCCCACCAGCCACGCCTCCAAAAACAAAATTCTGAGGGAAAGAGCAATTTTCTCCTTTGTGAATAAAAGGAATGAGAGGATGAAACAACCTCTTCTCTCATTCCAGCTTCATCTGTCTGGGGCTTTCTGCAGCTGCACTTTGTGATTGAGTCTGAGTTTATTCTCTAATTACCAGCCCTGCCTGCCTCCAATCCTATTTTGTTCCAGCTGATGGAAAGCACCGAGTCCTCCCCGCGTCTGTTCCATCCTCATTGCTGCAGCAGCTGGAAGGGCTGGGATGTGCTGGAGGCAAAGGTGGGGTCAGGCTGCAGCCGGGGCTGCCCAGCTCCGGGGAGCTCCCTGGGCAGAGGGGCCCCAACCCTTGTGCTGTGGGAAGGATTCGGGGTTCCCAAACCCTCGTTCCTGTGGGAAGCAGCTGGGATCCCAACCCCTTGTTCCTGTGGGAAGGAAGTGGGATCCCATCCCCTCGTTCCTGTGGGAAGCAGCTGGGATCTCAAACCCCTCGTTCCTGTGGGAAGCAGCTGGGATCCCATCCCCTCGTTCCTGTGGGAAGGAGGTGGATATTGCTCAGTGGCAGAGGTGGAAAGAGGGGTCTCCAAAGGCTGGTGAGGAGGAAAAAGGAAATTCAGATGTGAGATGGGCAGTGGGGTGTTGGCCTCGGTCTTTGGCGTTAATTGGGGCTTTCTGATTAAATTTGGGGGTCAATTTAAATTTATTTAGGAGGCCCTGCTCCCTCCTCAGTGCACGTGGGGGGAGCTGCTCGTGGACAATGTGCTGGGAGTTCATCCATGGAGCTGGGGGGGTCCCCATCCCGGGGGGTTTCACTGCCCTGTGGAGGTGGCACCTGGGGACACTGGTCAGTGGTGGCCTGGGCAGCGCTGGGGAGCAGCTGGACTCAGTCACCTTCAGGCCTTTTCCGAGGTGATCCCGCGCCTCTGGGACTCTGCTGGCGAGGCACCGAGGTGTGGGGTGAGCACCCCCCGAATGAGCCCGTTCCAGGGGGAGCAGCAGCAGCAGGGGCTGTGCCTGGGCGCTCCGTCGGCACCGGCGATCCCCCAGCCCTGCATCCCAGACCCGGCCTCCTCCCCGGACACCGCGCCGGGAGGATCCCGGGCAGCAGCAGCAGCAGGGTGGGGTCCGTGCCACCCCAAACCCACCGGGGCTCAGCCGGGCTCCGAGCCGAGACTCCCCGGGGGACGCTCGGCTCAAGGTGGGCTTAAAACACAGAGAAATCCGTAACAAACCAGAAACCCCAGCAGCGGCGTGGGCAAAGCAGCAGGAGAACGCCGGGGTCGTGACCAGGCTGCGCGGGGTCCCTGGGGCTCAGCAGGGTTTGCTTTTCAGAGGGGCTGAGTTAGGAGACCCCAAAGCCGCTCCATCCCTCGGTTCGTGTTCCCAGCAGCTCCGTTCTGGTCTGCGTTCCCTCTTCCCGTGGTGCTTCTTTATGTTGATTCCGGCTCTACCTGCCTCTCCTTGCAATCAGTAACATTAATTAATTAATGGCCCAAACGGAAAAGGTACAGGAATTTATTCGGGAGTTTGATTTCGGCCGTGATCAGGAGGTCGATCCGCGGCCCCCCGCGACTGCAGCGCTCTGTTCCCAAAGTGGGCAACCGGGAGAGGCGCCGGGAGGCGAACGGGCAGGGCTGGGGACGGCAGGGCAGGCACGGAGCTGATGAACATGAACATTCCATCCTTCCCAGAGCTCTGCTTCGTCCGGAGTGCGGCTGCGGAAGTGAAATCGTTTATTTCTGCGACTGTAATGGCGAGAAAAATGACATCGTGAGCAAAATGGAATAAACAGCAGAATGTGATTTAAGGATGTTTAAGTAATTCTAATTCATGCACTGGCAGTTTGGGGCAAGGGCACTAATTTGGGTTTCACATTCTTTTGGCTGAAAGTGAATAATTTCCCAAGGAATGGATAAAGGAGGGAGCGTGTGCCAGGATCTTTCCAGGTGTCCTGAGGGATGTTTCCCCCTTCCTGCACCGAGCTGAATTCGGCAGGAATTTCCCCACGGAAAGGGAGGTCAGGCCTTGGCAGGGGCTGCCCAGGGAGGTTTGGAGTGCCCATCCCCGGAGGTGTCCCAGGAATGAGCTGAAGTTTCCCAGCCCCTTGGTGGGGAGGGTGTGGCCGAGGCTGCTGACACTCCCTGACAAAACCTGACCAAAGCAGAACCTTTTGGTTACTCTTCCCATCCTGGGGTGCTCCCGGGAGCTCCCTGAACACGGGGCTCCCAAACCTGCTGGGCTGTGCAGCAGCCCAGACCGGCTCTGTTTGCACTCCCACTTCAGTCAGACAAAGTATGCTGCGTCGAGCTCCTCTGGGCTGTGCTGAAGAAAAGCCTCTTAGCTGGGATTAGTCCTTCCAAACCCAATTAGTTAATCAGGGAATTAGATTTGTTTGCTTAACCCAGCCCAGCAGGCCGGGACATTCCCAGGGCTACAACAGGGGATGGTTTAATGGCATTTATTTATTTGTTTGGTCGTGTGGAGCCTCCGTGGTGCCAAAGCATCCCTGGGACCCGGCCTGGCACGTTCCCAGCGAGGGCAGCGGCTGCAGGCAGGAGGCACCACCACCCGTGGGCTCCCAGCATGATCTGCCAGCTCCTTTTCCATGGATATCTCACGGCAGGATGCTGCTTTACTCCCTGCTTTACTCCGTGGAAGGATTTTTCTTCAGTCAGACAAAGTAAGTCAGAAGGAAAATTAGTTCTGTGTTAGAAATCAGTGTTTTGTACCCAGCAAGAGAGATCAGGTGTCAGGTTTGATGCCTCTTGCTCTTCTCTTTGTAATTCCATGAATCTCTACAGGATCCCCTGTGATTTATTCCTCTTCAATAGAGCTATCCCATCTTTCTGATTTTTCATATCCTGGCTGATCATGGAAACTTTCTGCCTGCCCAGCTCTTCTGAGGCACTGAGAAATACTCCCTGCGTTCTCCAGGTAAGGCCACTCTGGTTTAAAAAATACAAATTTGGGCTGGGACAAAGATTCGGCACCGGGTTGGACGCAATCCTTGGTATTTGCACCCAGCCTGTGACAGGCTGTGCACAGGGCAGGGGGCCCTGCCCGAGGTCCCCAGCTCAGGATGGGACAGGGCTGTCCTTTCCCCTTGTCCCGTCCGTGCAGCTTTCAGGGCTGCTTTCCAAGGAGTCCAGGGACAGGATTCCCAGGTGTTTTCCCCCGGAGTCACATCTCGCTGGTGCTGTTGGTCCATCTCTCCTGCCAGGGCACTCCTTAACCCAAGGAGTGATGGTCAGAGCCCGGGGCAGGCAGGGCCTCACTTGTGGTCTGGCAGGAAAGAGCTGCTATAAAACCTTCCCCACTTCCAGTTGCATTCCAGGCTGATACCAAACACTCAGGCAAGTCTGAACTTCCTTTTTTTTTTTTTTCTTTTTTCATTTGGAACTCAACTGGAAGAAAAAGAATATTCTGCATCAATTGAAATTGAAATCAGGAAAATTGGAGCCCCTCTGCTCTGGAGCCAGGCTGGGAGAGCTGGGCGGGCTCACCTGGAGAGGAGAAGCTCCAGGGAGAGCTCAGGGGCTTTAGGCCCCCCCTTCTGGGGCCTAAAGGGGCTCCAGGAGAGCTGGAGAGGGACTGGGGACAAGGGATGGAGGGACAGGAAACAGGGAATGGCTTCTGTTCCCCAGCATCAGCCCTGGGACATCACATTCATGGAAGACATGAGAAAGAAACTCTTTAATTAACCTTGGGACGCTTCTGAGTCCATCTGATTCCCCATTCTCCTTCTGTGGGTTATTCCTCTTCTCTTCCCACCCACTGGCATTCCATTCAAGGATAACAAGGATTAATCATGCAGCCATTGGTGGCTCATCTGAAGATTTATCTTGTTTCCCAAAGAGCAGAGCTCAGCCTTGTGCAGCTGAATAGCCGTGAATCACATCAGTGTCACTGCCCAGACAGTGCAGAATTAATGGGTGTTTTCCTTTAAAATCTGATCTTTGGCAAAGGAAATTCTTCATGCATTTTATGGAGTTATTTTTATTACCCTTGCCACTCCAGCATTTAGCTGCAATGAGGTTTCTGAGGAGGTGGAATTCGGAGCTGGAGCCAGAACTACGGGATGCAGGTGGGTTTATGGGGCTGCACGAGGTGTTGATTCCCTCCACAGGAGAAAGGCTGGAAACATGGAATCTTTAAGAAAATTCTAGAAGATAATCACAGAATATCAGGATAACTTGGGTTGGGAAAGACCTGTAGGATGAGGAGGGGCCTGGAGCATCTCCGTGCCCAGGAAAGGCTGAGGGAGCTGGGGCTGCTCAGGCTGGAGAGGAGCCCCGGCTGAGAGGGGCCCTCAGCCCTGGGGGTCCCTTGGTGTCCCTGTCTGTCTCTGGGTGTCCCTGGGTGTCTCTGGGTGTTCCTGGCTGTTTCTGGGTCTCCCTGGTGTCCCTGTCTGTCCCTGGGTGTCCTGGGTCTCCCTGGTGTCCCTGACTGTCCCTGTCTGTCCCTGGTGTCCCTGTCTGTCTCTGGGTGTCCCTGTCTGTCCCTGGGTGTCTCTGGGTCTCCTTGGTGTCCCTGTCTGTCCCTGGGTCTCCCTGNTGTCCCTGTCTGTCCCTGGGTGTCCCTGGGTCTCCCTGGGTGTCCCTGTCTGTCCCCGGCTGCAGGGAGGGCTCAGGGCAGGGCCGGGCTCTGCTCCGGGGCCCAGCAGCGGCCCCAGAGCCACGGGCAGGGCCTGAGCCCAGCGATTCCTGCACAGGAGGCAGAACTTCTGCCCTGGGCAGGGCCCGGCCCCAGCAGAGTGCCCAGAGAGGCCGTGGGGTCTCCTCCCTGGGGATATTGCAGAATACCCACACTCCTGAGCCCTGTGCTCTGGGATGGCCCTGCTGGAGCAGGGAGTGGCACCAGTGACCCTCTAGGGTCCCCTCCAGCCTGGGACTCTGGGACCACCAAGTCCAGCCAGGAGCAGCCTCGTGGTTTTGCCTCCAAAGAAGAGCCCCCCACCATCCCCCTTTGGGCTCGTGCCCAGCCTGAGCCCTGCCCTCACTGGTGGGAGGTCCCACCCCAGCCCACAGCCCCCACCCCACCTTTTTGGGGCAGTTTTGGTGCCCACAGAGAGGCTGTCCCAGCCCAGTTCGCACACAGCCCTCTACAGCGCTGTGTAATTGGCAGTAGGAAGGCAGCAAAAAGCTCGGAGCTTTGGGCTCTGCCAGGTTCCCAAACTCATAAACACAAGGATTCAATAATGTCTTAATTCAGGAAAACTAATTTCCCAAGCCATTAAACGGTCTTTAGCAAATTAGCTTAAATTTATTTTTCCAAACCTGGAATTAAAGCCGCCGCACATCTCGATCATGGTCTGGTTTCCCTTCCCTCTCCTACCCGAATTTTATCTGAGCTGCCTCCCCCGTGCCGGGGCTGTGAGCTGGAACCCAGCCGTGCCCACCACGCTCTCCATGGATTCCCCGGAGAGTTCCCGTTCAGCACTGGGCTCTCCTGGGGGCGATTCCCAGCCGTGTGCGGGGCAGCCTCTGTATTTCAGAGGTGTCTGGCCAGGATTTGTGATCTCTGCGTTTTCGTTGTGATCTGAGTTCTCACGGAGCTTTGTCCGCTGCAGCAGAGTGGCGGGAGGAGCATCACTGGCGGCCAGAGCTGGGCTGGACCAGCAGCTTTGTGCTGCCTCAGGCAAACCCCGGACGGGCAGCCAACTCTTCTGCAGAGAAACACCTGAGCCTCACCAAAGAACAAGAATAATGACTTGAACGTTAAGGTTTGCAAGATTAATCCGTGTTGCTCATAAATTTTCCGGATCCCTCCACGCACAGGCAGCAGGGATAAACGCTCGGACACGGCTCAGGGCTCAGGGCTCCGTCCCAGGGCGGTGGCTGGGCAGGTTCCGATCAGCAACCCGGGGGCACAGGAGGGTTTGTTCACCAAAGCTGGTCCCTGGCACCAGCCCGGGGCTCCGCGGCCCCTCCCAGCCCCAGCCCTGCTGTGATTCCACGATCCTGTTCCACTCACACCGATTTCCATTAGGCTGTCACTGGGCTGTATAAATGACTCCAAATAAAAACTCAATACAAATTCGCAAAGCTCGGGAAATAAATCCATCACGCCGAGCAGATGGAAATATGGGCAGTTCAGTGAAGGGCTGTGTAGCAACACAAGATAGATTGGCTTATTCCAATTTTCTCCTTGTTATCAGAGGCTATTTTGACTGGAAAACTCCTGACCCTTTGAGCAGAAACTCCTCTCCCAGCAATTCCGAAATGTAACAGGACTCTCTTATCAGCACTCCTGGGATGGTGGGCGGTGGCAGTGCTCCTCTCCCAGGTGGCACTGGCAGATGGGCTCCTATCCCTGCTGGGGCCGCAGGGGAGAACGCAGGAGGGAGCATCCTGTGGAGAAATCCTCTCCAGAACCCTCCTCTCCTGGGCTTTCTGCTCTGTCACACGGAGAACCCTCAGCACCACGTCCTGCCTGGCTGCTGCATCTGCTTTTTGATACACTCTACAGGAAAAATCCAGCTGGGATTTGTCTCTGAGTGCTTTTCCAGTCAGACAACATCCAGGACGGAGGAGGCTGGCAGATCTCATTTTTTCTCCACCGTGAAGGATGGCAGATGGAACCTGGCCCAGCGGCACAAGGTGAGGTGACCCCTCTCCCACTGGAGCTGTCTCTGAGCACAAGGAATGGTTTGGGAAAGGTGCCTGGATGCTCTGGGCTCCCACAGGGCCTCTGTGCCTCCCTGGCAGTGGTGCCATGGGAGTGTTTCTACTCCAGAAACCACAATTGTGTTTCAACCAGGGAGCACACGGAGTGTAAATCTCCACACGGAAAACATTCAATATCTGCTTTTTCCTCTCGTGGTTGCTTGATCCAGTGGTTTCTCCAGGCTCCAAACCTGCACTTATTTCCTGCATTTTCAGGCCTAAACCTTTACAGCCAAACTGCTCCAGGAAAGGTGTTTTGCTTCTGGAGAGGTTCAGCTCTGAATGCTCCCAGTCCTCCTTCGAGGCACTGCAAACACTGACCCTCATCCCAGAGGCCACAGATCCCAGAATTGTGGAATCTTTGAGGCTGGAACAGCCCTCCCAGCCCATCGAGTCCAGCCTGTGCCCCATCCCCACCTTGTCCCCAGCCCAGAGCACCGAGTGCCACCCCCAACCTCCCTGGGCAGCCCCTGCCAAGGCCTGACCTGAAGAAATTATTCCTGACTCGAAGCCTTCCTGGAGCTTTTCCTTATTGCAATGATAATTTAATGCACAGCAACGATCCCTGGCTGTGGCTACCAAACTTCCTAAAACCCCCCAAATTTCTGGTTATGAGCACACCATGCTGGACATGGTGATGCTGCCCCATCTCAGCGCCCTTTGAAGATTTTCCCCACTCCCTTCCATCCTCCCCAAATGTCCCAGGCTTGTTCCTGTGCTGGCACAGACTCACCACCCCATTATTCCAGAGCTGCCAGTGCAGGTATCTCCAAGCCAGAGATAATAACAGGAAAAATAAATATTAAATCTTTCCAAATTAGCTGGACCCAACGTTCCCAGCAACATCAAAGTTGGCTCTCTTAAAAAAGAAGAATGTTACACTTTAGTCCAAGGAGATGAGAGGGAATGGGGATGAAATGGAAAATTATCAATCACCAGAATTTCCTTCAGAGCCTGAGAGTGAAATATTCCATGATAAGGTTCCCATCAGAGAGGGAAAGTCACGGCTTTAACCCGGCCAGAGCCAGGCCCAGCTGGAGCTGCACTTTGATCGAGGATTTCTTTTGAAGATCCACTGCTTGATTTGAGAATATCAGATGGAATAAATAAAAAGAGCATCAGTCCAGAGCAGGAGCTGAAAGATAAGTGCCAGAGGATGCAGAGGCTGAAATTCGGAGGAGTGGGACTGGTTTGGAACAGCAGCGGGGAGAGGGACAGTGGGATGAGAGAGAGGAGCCACCACTCATCTTTACCTCCCACCAGGAGAGCGCTGTGGATTAACCTGCTCCTGATGCCACTAATTACAGCCCACTAATTACAGCCCTCACCTTACCTGTGAGTATGAACCTGCTCCTGCCCAGCACTAATTACACCCCACCGTCTGTACCATTATGATATTCCGTGGGCAGAGTCTCACCAGGGTGGCCTCATGCCCTGAAGGAGGAGGAGGAGGGACCTTGGAGCAGGCAACTTGAGAGGAGTCTGGGAATATTTTCTTCAGAACAAGCCCCTGAAATTCCCTGTATGGGTTCCCCTGGAAAAGGGGACCTGCAGGAGCAGAGGGACAACCAGGAAGCTGAATTTTTATGGATCACAGAACTCCCCCACTCCCCTCTTTCAGGAGATGGAAAGGCCTAATTGGTTTCCCTGGAAGAGAAAAGAGCTCAGGCTGGTTACAGAGCAAACAACAATAATTTGCTTTTCTCCTTTTGTTCAGGAGAACTCGATCCAAACATTACAGGAGCACTCTCAGTTCCTGTTTATCCTCCTGATAAAGCAGCCTGTGCTGCTGTTTCGTCAGGCTTACACAGCACAAACCCCCTGCTAAATCAGGCCTTAATAACTGCATATATTAGAGGGGCTTCCCACGGTGCTGAGAGCGGCGAGACGAGGCTGGGAAGGGGATTTGCTGCTCATCCCATTTGTACCAGCTGAGGAAATCACAGGGCTCCTGCTGGACACAAATTGGAAACAGGCCCAGCTCTGCTCAGACCTGGCTGAGGGCTGGGCTGGGCTGAGCTCAGGGATGGATGGAGCTGGAGGGGCTTTTGGGATGTGTGGCAGAATCCCAGAATCCTGGACTGGGCTGGGAAGGTCCTTAAAGCCCATCCCATCCCATCCCATCCCACCCCACCCCACACCCTGGGCAGGGACACGGAGCAGGTTCCAGCCTGGCCTCGTTCCTCTCCCCTTTCCTGCACTCTCTGCAGCTCAGCATCTCCAGCTCCTCCTGGAGCTCCTGGCACCGCGGCGTGGAGCTGGATGGCACCTGCAGGGACTGGCACCACAGGGACACCTCAGTGACACCACAGGGACACCACAGTGACACCACAGGGACACCACAGTGACACCAGAGTGACACCTCAGTGACACCAGAGTGACACCACAGTCACAGTGACACCTCAATGACACCACAGTGACACCTCAGTGACACCACAGCGACACCCCAATGACACCAGAGTGACACCCCAATGACACCCCAGTGACACCACAGTGACACCCACAGTGACACCCCAATGACACCACAGTGACACCGTGTCCCTCCTCATCACCGAGCCCCAGGAGCAGCTGAGGGAGCTGGGGGGCTCAGCCTGGACAGGAGGGGGCTCAGGGGCAGCCTCTGAGGTGGGTACAGACACCCACTGTGCCAGCTCAGACGTGCAGCATTCCCAGCGATAATCAGGAATAATGGCTGATTCTCTTACAAACACATTTTTTATTGCAGTGTTTCCTTTTCCCCTCTCCAGCTGGTTCCCTCAAGCAGCACCCTGGTGGGTGGCCTGGTTCTGCCCCCAGCTCCCGAGTGGGAGCTGGCTGGAACCCTTGGAGAAGCCCTGCAGACGCCAGTGGGGATGTGGAGGTGTGAATTTCCCGTTACCCACACCGTGGGATTCCTGCCCGGTTATCAGAGATGTGTCAGGAGGTGCCATCCCGGCTCAATGAGAGGCAAAAGACAGAAAACCAAGCGGTGGAAGGCCCTGGAAGTTGTTTTTCACCCACAGATAAACAGTCCTTTTCCGAGTGTTCAGGAGACCCAGAGTCTCCGGAGCTCCCAGCCCTTCAGCAGCAGCGCCTTTCACACCGCGGAATTTATTTCCCTTTCAAGATCCTGACATCTCCAGGAGGCTGCTGGAGCACCACATCAAAGGCCGGCCCCGAGAGCTGGGGCTGATCTGGGAAAGCCCCGGCGGAGCAGGAACAAAGCCACCAGGTAACAGGGAAACAGGGGGGAGGTGTGGAAATAGAAATCCCTTTATTAACATTTCATTCCAGGGCCGGGGGTGCAACGCTTCATCCATTTTTTTGTGATGCCAACTGACTCTTGCAGCTACCAAAACTCACTTCAGATAAATCCAGATCCTTTTTTCCTCAGCTTTTGCTGTACTCAGGACTCCTCAGAACACATTTTCACCACTTCTGAGTGAAGGATTTAAAAGGAATATTCACACAAACCATGTTCTTCTTCATCTACCAAGACGCTCTTTGAGGTGCCTTCACTTCCTGCAGGGTGATAAAATCTCTTCCAGGATTCCTGTCCTCACCGCCAGCAGGGTAAATAAAACCTCGTGGGTTTGTTTCCAGCCCCAGAGCAGGGGGGTTGCACGAGGTGTTTTTCGTTCTGAAGTGAGCAGGTTCATCTCTCTGAATTTCCAGGCCCGGTGAATATCCGTCTGCTCGGATCTGTGGCACCCTCCAAGGAATCCCGTGATTGTTATGGAAATCCTGGATGAGGCAGCACAGCTGTCAGCTGTGAGGTGCTTGTGGGGAAATATCAATGTACACAGCCAGGAGCCTTCACCTGGCTGCATCTTTGCCATAAAAAGTTCAGATAAATGGGATTTAAATAGGATTTTATAAAGGAAGATTACATTCAGTGTTACTGCATTATAATAGCTGATGTTAAATCCCTTTTATTGAATTAATACACAGTTTATGGTCAGTCTGTGCTGCAACTGCTCTTTGTAAGGCATCCAGAGGGCAGGGCTGGATGGAATTTTGGGAAGGAATTGTTCCCTGTGAGGGTGGGCAGGCCCTGGCACAGGGTGCCCAGAGCAGCTGTGGCTGCCCCTGGATCCCTGGCAGTGCCCAAGGCCAGGCTGGACATTGGGGCTGGGAGCAGCCTGGGACAGTGGGAGGTGTCCCAAAGCAAAGCCATGGGGACACTTTGCCTCTAAGAGCTGAGAGATTGGAAAAGGAGAGTTTCATTAAATGAAAGCTCAGATAAAGCAAGACGTGTTTTTATTTCTGTATGTTTTAGTATATATAATTGTATTTATTTATATTAAAATTAATATAAAATATTTTTTATTCCACTCCAGATCTCTTAACCTGTCCTTCAAAGAGCTCATCCCACCTTTGTCTCTGGGCACATCCTTACAGTATGGGAATGATTAATCTGACACAAGGAGACTAAAAGAAAACAGGTAAATCATTTTCCGAAAGAACATCCCACAGTTTCTGTATCAATTTTTTGTATATTTCATATAAAATAACAGGTCCAAACACCCCAGTTTGCTATAGAACTTACTGAGCATCACTGATTCTTTTTTTAAAATGACATTTAAAATATTTTCTATCACTTCCTAAAGCTTTAACTTCAGTCTTAGTTAAGTCCTGCTCTGAAATGCCAATTAGCCTTATCAAATATGACATAGTTGTCTCAGAGCCTGAATTTCCCGGTGAATTCCAGGGAATTACGGCCCCGTTACGGTGCCTCGGAGCCTCGGCAGCGGGGACGCGCTGCGGCTCCTTCCAGGCGCCGCTTCCGTGCCCGGGAGCGGGGACATTCCCCTCGTCCCTCCCTCGGGCGCCTTTCTGTGCTGACCAGGAAACCTGGGATTCATTGCTGCCTCTCTGTCGAGGCCCTGCTGAAGCGCCTTTATTCAGTTTGTTTATTCCGACTGGAACCGCAGGTCAGTTCCAATCAGAAGTGTCTCAGCTCGGGTGAGAAGGAACTTCCCAAAGCTCCATGGAAGCGCCTGATGAGCTCGTCTTTGGGAAGAGCCCTGGAGCTGGCACAGGGAATCCCCAAACGTCCTCATTACAGCTCAGACCTTTTTAATAAGTCTAATTTGGGGAGTTTTCTTGTCATTTGTCTCACGACTGATTTCGAAAATGTCTTTATTAATCTGCTCTAACAAGAATTGTTCAGACTGAGGAAATCCACCGAGCCAGCTGGACCTGTAAACGGGGAGAGACACCAAAACTGAGATTTAGGCTGTGCTCAAGCAGGTCTGAAAGGCACTGCTCAGATATCCTTGGGGGTTTAGTTCTGAAGTGCTTTTGAACGTGTTATTTTTCATTTAAACACATTAATTAATTATTCTTAATTTTAATTATTTTTTAATTCTCTTGTGCACTCGTGGGAATGGAGCTGTGCAGGGGCTGCAGAATTCCTGAGGGAGCTGGGAAGGGGCTCAGGCTGGAGAAAAGGAGGCTCAGGGGGCCCTTGTGGCTCTGCACAAGTCCCTGACAGGAGGGGCAGCCGGGGGGGTCGGGCTCTGCTCCCAGGGAACAGGGACAGGAGCAGAGGGAACGGCCTCGGGCTGGGCCAGGGCAGGGGCAGGGTGGGCATCAGCAGGAATTTCCCCATGGAAAGGGTGCTCAGGGATTGGAAGTGCCCAGGGAGGTCTGGAGTGCCCATCCCTGGAGGTGTCCCAGGAATTCCTGGAGGTGGCACTGAGTGCTCTGGGCTGGGGACAAGGTGGGGATGGGGCACAGCTGGGACTCCGTGGGCTGGGAGGGCTTTTCCAACCTCCGTCATTCCATGCTCCCGTGGTCCCGCTGCCCAGGACAGTCCCCGGGGTGGCTCGGGGGTTCCTGGTTTGTTCTGTTCCATCGTCCCTGCAGCAGCGCTGCCCCGGGGAGGTGCCCAGGTAAGGGGGACTCACCCGTGAGCTCCTGCCCTGTGCTCACCCGCGGGTGTGGGCAGCAATCACGGCTATTTCAGCACAAGGAAATAACAGTTTCTGAGTTCTTTTTAAAGCACAAAATCTCCCTCAGTAGCCACATAAACATGATCCACAAACAGGGAAAGCCGAGGGGGTTGGTGCTTCCAGATTCCCACCGACCAAACCATCCATCCTGTCTAACAGGCAGGAGAAACAGCCTTGGCCCTCTAAAACACTTGGATTTATTGACTGACAGCCTCCTAAGCAGCCCGGAGTTTAATCTGGAAGCTGTCAGGGAGCAGGGCTCAGCTCCTCGGCATCCATCAGACACAAACCGGCAGCGTGTCGCGAGGGACGGGCTCCTTTCCCCTCGCTGGTTTGGCTGCGGAGGCTCCGATCGGAGCCCCCGGTGCCCCTGGGTGTGGGCAGACCCCTCCCCTCGGCCTGTGCTCCCTCGGCTCCGTGCTGGGGCTGGGTCCGCAGGAAGGGCCCATGGAACGGAGACCCCGAACCCAGCCCAGCCCCGGCTCTGACCCCCGGGCTGCTGTGACAAGGGGCAGGAGGTGGCTCTGGTGGCCCTCGGGTGGCACCGCCTGGCTCCAAGCCAGCAGAGTGGCATCGAAGGGCTTCCTTCGAAACAAGCAATCCTATTTCTGCTTCGGCTCTTTGCCATCCCTTTTCCCAAATCTTTTGGGCTTGTTGAAGAGGCCGGGGAGGATTTTTTTGGCTTTCTTTTGTCAGGCAAGGACATTTTGATAGACACCAAAACGCTTCAGCTGCAGCAAAAATCGGGAGTGGTAATGAGCAAAGCCCTCCGAGCTCATGGAGTCCAGCCCAGCACTGGGATTTTGGGACTGGGAGGAGGTGCCTGGCCCGGGCTCTGGCCCTGCCTGGTTGCTCTTGCCCCAGCTCCAAACTCTGGAGCAGCTGACCTTAGGAACAGGAGGAGATCCTTCCTCGGAAAGCTGCAGGGAACGTTTGCATGGAGCAGCTTTTACCTGCTTCAAGCAATCCCATAAATCCTCTCCCGAAAATAATAAGACCCAGCAGAATACCAGTGCAAGGCTTACAACTCCTGCCCAGGAGCTGTTTTCCATGTGAAAATACACAAAGCCCATCAAAGCCTCCGTTCCAGGTTTTATGGGGAGGTTCAGTGTCGTTTAACAAAGGATAACAACAGCAAATCCAGCGGGGGGAGCGCAGCAAGTTTGCTGTGAAATATAAATTACCTCGTTGTTGAGGTAATTACCTAAATTACCTGTGCAATATAAATTACCTGGCATGAATGATGCCTTTTAGCCTAATGAATCCCATTAGTTTACAAAAAATGTAGGCTCTTTATTGAGTTATCTCCCATCAGTCACTGTCAGTCTGGGCTTTGCTGGGGTGGAACTGGGAGCCGCCAGTGCTGCACGGGAGCCTCTCCCGTCCCACTTGGGGGTTTGTTCTCTGTCCCTCCGGGGACGTTTCCCTCTTGCCGTGGGTTTGTGTGGGGTGCGTGAGTGCGAGGAGAGGATCAAACGAGTGTTCCCATCTCCCCCGCCCTTCCACCAGCAATTAACCCCGTGGGTGGCACCGGCAGAGTCCCCTCAGCTCCGTCCCGTGCCGGGGCTGCGGCTCCCGAGCTGCGGGGTGCCCCCGGTATCCTCAGCGCTGTGAGAGGCCGGGAAACAGCGGGAGGAGAGGGCACAGGTGGGTGGGTGGGGCCGGCTCTGCAGTCGTTTCACTCGGTTCAGGGATGAGTTTGGACGCAGGGAGTGTGGCAGGTAAATTCATGCGATCCCAGGATCGCTGGGGTTGGAAGAGCCCTCCAAGGTCACCAAAGCCCCACCTCGTCACCGCCCGGAGCCCTGAGTGCCGATAAATGCTCAATGTCCGTGTTTTCCTCAGAAGCTGCTGTCGGTGTCTGGGGGGGCAGAGGGAAGGAGCCTCTGCTGGAGAAAAAGGCTCAGATAAATCCTTTCCCCGTGCCTCAGCTCGTCTCTGCTGACTGCGCTCAGCATGGAACAAACACAACCAATGTGTTAATATTTAAAGGTGCTGTAAAATTATGTTTGCTTTAAAGGCAGAGCATATTAGCAAAAGAAAAAACTCCTGCTCCTTAAGTAGTTTCATCTTTATTGACTTTGGTTTGTTAAGTGAGCTGACAGCACGGGGAGGTGACAGCAGCAATATGGGAGTTGGTGGGGATCCAGTAATGCCTGGATTTTGAACGATTTGGGGAAACCAGCTGGTTTTTTGTTATTTTCAGGAGCTGTGTCAGTCACTGTTGCAGCAGGGCTGTGCAGAGCTGCTGAGGGCTGCCAGACCGTGGGGGTCTGTGGCAGGGTAGCACACGGGGCTGGCTCCAGGTGCACAGCCCTTGGGCATATCAACGTCGTTTTCCTAAGGTGACAAAAATAGTGCTTGATTCGGCATAAAAATCCTCTGAGCGCTGTGGGAGGTGGAAGTGACATTCCTGCAGGCAGGGTTGAAAAGCCCGAGGTCCTTCCCCACTGTCCATTTGCTTCCCCTGTAAAACACTTTTTATTCGTCCCTTCTCATTTCCGTTTACTCCAAGTGCAGCTTCCCCAGCTCGTGGGTTGAGCTGTCAAACTGCATTCCCGATGGCCACGGAAAAATCACTTTACCTGCTCCTCCCCTGCTGCTGGGACTCGCTCTGCTGCTGGAATTCCGAACACATTCCACGGAATTCGGTGCTGCTCTGCCAGCACGGAGCAGGGGGGAGTTCCAGCTCCTGCTTCCCTTCACAACAAATTCATCCTCAGCCAGGACAGCTCGGGCTGGAACAGAAACCCTGTAATTATCAATAATGCACTTCGAGATAAGCCCAAAGCCACTTGGTTTTACTGTCTCGTTTTAAGGCAATTTTTTTCGGAGCAGATAAAGCAATGCACAAAGGAAAGGGATTTCTCCGATGGGATAAGTGAGATAACTTTTGGGCCTGACGTTCTTCTATTGTTTGTGACTCCCCGGGTGATTGCTTGGAGTGCTAAAGGGAATAAAAGCTGGCATCAGTCATCAGAGAGGCAGTGAGAGGGGCACGGCCCCGTGCGCTCCCAGACACCCAGCATTCAGGAGAGCGCACGTGTTTCAGGATTTATATTTCAGGAGAGTATCCTGCTGGAAATGTGTGTTGAAGAGACAAATCAGAGCTTCTACAGCCTCTGCTTATTCCTAGAGCAAGACGTCAGTTTGCAGGCAGCCAGACCCTCACCCCTGGAGCTGCTCCTCTGAAACTTCCCACCCCTGCAGCTCCAGGTGCCGCAGGAGAAATCCCAGGCAGGGAACAACTGGGGGTTTTTATCTCCTCCCTCCGGGGAAAGGCTCTGGAGACCCAGCCCCGAGCTCGCACCCAGGGGCTGCCACAGGCTGGGGGTCCCGTGGGGTGGGGGGGTCCAGGACCCGGCAGGGATCGCCCCCAGCCCTTCCCCATCCATCCCCGGGATCAGGGAATGGTTTGGGTGGGAAGGGACCCCAAAGCCCCTCCAGTGCCACCCCTCCATGGCAGGGACACCTCCCACTGTCCCAGGCTGCTCCCAGCCCCAATGTCCAGCCTGGCCCTTCCCTGGCTGGGGCAGAGCAGTGCAGTCCTGGGCTGAGCTGTTCCCAGCACGTTCCCAGCACGTTCCCAGCTCGTTCCCAGCACGTTCCCAGCACGTTCCCAGCACATTCCCAGCTCGCTCCCAGCACGTTCCCAGCTCGTTCCCAGCTCGTTCCCAGCACGTTCCCAGCACGTTCCCAGC
>VZRO01002112.1:47377-67571 GCA_013397915.1 Daphoenositta chrysoptera
CACGTTCCCAGCTCATTCCCAGCACATTCCCAGCTCGCTCCCAGCACATTCCCAGCTCGTTCCCAGCGCTGCCACAGCTGCTCCTGCTGCTGCTGTTCCCCCGGGTTGCACCCCAGCCCCTCGAGGGCCCACATTTCAGTTTCACCCAGACTGGTGAGTGGTTCAGGATGGTGGCTATGGAAAACAGGGTCGTTTTTCTTCCTCCTTCCCGGAGTGCTGCTGACGGACATTAATGGGCACTTGGAGCCGTTTCTCTGTCTCTCGTTTTAAAAAGCAGCTGGGGCTTAACTGGGGGAATGAAAAGGCTGACACCCAGTTGTGCTCATTGATCACGGCCTCCCCTCAGTAGCTGTGAGTGCCTCTCCTGTCCCGCGGTTCCTGCGGCTTTGCAGAGCAGAGATTGCTCAGGAAGGGAGCGAAGAAACCTGGCTGGAGACAGAGCCCAAGGAATGCCAGACTGGGATCCCCGGGGTGGGACTGGGTGGGCTGGAAGGTCCCTTCCCGACCCGTGTGGGATTCCACGTCTCTCCCAGTGCAAAATCAGTCTCTAGAAATAGGAAGGGGAAACTTCTTAAAGGAGCCAAAAGTCTGTGACAGAGCAACTGATCCAAACCAAATCCTTGGAGGGGGTAAACATTTCCATTAAAAATCCAAGAAACTCAGGACTCACAAGTATCCAGTGATATTTAATACCCCAAGGCACTGGTAACTCTGTGTTAGACATAACACAACCAGGTAAACAAAATCCAGAGAAACCATTGGTTAGTACTGTACTTCATATTTAATAACCAAGGGCTCACCTGCCCCACAGTGAGAGCAGAATTCCAGGGCAAGTCCCGTTCCTGGAGGAAGAGAAGTGGGGAGGGATTTGGGGCTTTGGAAGCTGCAGATTCCTGCCGTGGGGCTGCTGCAGCACAGCAATCCCTCACCTCCTCCTGGCCGTGTCCTGTGCAATCTCTGACAAAGGAAAACCCCTTTTGCTCCCATACCCAAGTCCCAGAATATCTGGAAGCCCATCCAAGCCCCACCGAGCTGGAACTGGCAGCAGAAGAACGAGGTGGGTGCTGTGGGGCAGCACTGGGGCAGATCCTGGCTCTTTGATAGAATCCAAGTGCAGACATTTCCATTTTGGCCAAGTCTTCCCTGAAATAACGCAGGGCTCGTCCAGGCCTGGCCCTGAGCACCTGCTCCCAGCTGGGAGATCCTTCCCTGCCCTTTGGGGCTCCCTTGGGAAGGGCTGTGAAACCGTAGGGAGGGGAGTTTGGAAGGAGGATGCAGCTCCCCCCTCTGCTCCCCGAAAAGCGAACTCCAAGGATGCAGGAGGTTTGTCGGGACCCTGCCCACTGCCCTTGGAAAGTCTCCAAAAATGCCGAGTTTGTCCTGGGTGATCTCCTCCAGAATGTAACTGCTCTCATCGCCCTGTGCTTCTTTCCTTGTGCCCAGCTGGGATTAACTTTGCAACTTTTGGTTATTGCCTCTCGTTCCCCTTTGCAGCTTTGCTTCTCTTTTTAAAGCTTTTAATGGAATCCTTTGAGTTCTTTAAATCCAATACAGAGTTTGAGCAAAAATAGAAAACTAAAAAAGGCAAAGGTGCTCCATACGGTGTAAAATCTGATTTAAAGTCGCCCTCCAAAGCAGGTGTGGGGGCTGCAGGAGCTCCCATAGATGCAGGTGGATTTTGGGGTCTCAGGGTCCTGCACGAGCTCCAGGGGCTGTTCTGGTGCCTGTGGCTGCAGGAGGAGCTCGGGGATCACTGGATGTTATCAGGACATGCACATCCAATAATCATTCAGAATAAACTTAGCAGGTTACCCTGAGTAAAATCCCTGGGGCAGCCTTTATTTTCTAGTGGGAAGTTAAGGATTCCTGGTAGTCAGGAGGTTTTAACCTTGGGAGAGGCAACGTTTGCAGGGCTCTCATCCCTGAATCCCAGTGGCAGAATGAGGATGGAGCAGATAAGTCCTGGTGATATTTGTGGAATTAAAGAGCATCATCACCTCAATGCCCTGTGCTGGGGCCTCGTGCTGCTCCTGCAGGGCCCCGGGCTGGAGATGGGGAGGGATGGGGGCACCTTCCAACAGGGAATTCCATGGGCTCAGGCCCCCAGGAGAATTCCTGCCAGGAGCAGGGAGGTTTCTGTGTGGAAGGGTTCTGGGATGGGCAATGAGAGGAGAAGGCAGCAGCCGGAGCCAGCGGCAGCAGAGGGAGGAATTTTGGGGTACTTTAGTTCTGGAAATGGGGGAAAATCTGTTACCCCATGCTTCAGGAGCCACGAGTGCTGCACATCCCAGAGCCAGCAAACAAAGGGATTTGCTGTGTCCTGGGTGTGGGAGAGAATTTTCTGAGGAAGTTTTCTTTTCCCCAGCTGTGCAGGGGGAAGGGCTCAGCCGGGGGGATGCTGGGGGGCCATGGAGGGCTGGGAAGCACCGGGAGGGATCTTGGAGAGCTCAGGGGGAAGGATCTGTCCCTCCCTGCTCCGCCTCACTCTGTGCTTGCAAGAAAATGTGCAGCTCATTGATTATATTTAATTTTATATATCTATTATGTGGAATATATTTTATTCTAATATATAGTATTTGAATATATTTGATTACATTTAAAGGGAGTGTTTGGCTCTAAGCCGGAGCTCTCCTGAGCACGCTGTCACTGCTCTGCCCTTCCCAAGGGAATCTTAAGGATGATAAAACTCGGGAAAATACAACCTAAAACATTTTAAAGGTGACAAATGTTCCCGTTGATTATGATGAGACTTTAAGGTATTTTTATCAGAAAATCCTGGTGGTGTAATTTTAATTTTTCATAAACTCTACCCTGGGTGCAGCTTCCTAAAGCAGAGCGCTTAAGCCCCGCTGAGGTCTCTTTGTGTTTTGCAAGCTGTTGAGGGCAACAAATAATATTGAAATTAATATTGGAGCTATTACACTTTTGTTTCTCTCTCCTGAGGGACAGAACGCATTTCTTGTTTCCTCCTCTGTCAAAGCTGTAATGTGGAATATCCCGGTGTGTGTGTGATGAACGGATCTCAGCTCCCATCCCGCATCTGCCCTGGCGCCGTCTGCGCACAGATTGCTCTGCCCGTGGGGGTTTATCTTGGGGCAGGACCCCAGGGAAGGGGTGGAGTCCGGGAAGGTTCAAACCCCGGGATGAGGCACCCGAGGCCGCGGTTTGGTGCTGACCTGGGCGGGGCTGGGCGATGGCTGGGCTCGATGGAATTCTCCAACCTTAACGATCCTGGGATTCCATTCCCTGGACCGGGGACAGGAGGAGAGGGAACGGCCCCGGGCTGGGCCAGGGGAGGGGCAGGGTGGGCATCAGCAGGAATTTCCCCATGGAAAGGGTGCTCAGGGATTGGAACTGCCCAGGGAGGTCTGGAGTGCCCATCCCTGGAGGTGTCCCAGGAATTCCTGGAGGTGGCACTGAGTGCTCTGGGCTGGGGACAAGGTGGGGATGGGCACAGCTGGGACTCGATGGTCCTGGTGGGCTTTTCCAGCCTCAGGGATCCTGGGACAAGGAGATGCAAACAATGTCCTGGAAAAGAAATCCAGCTTTCCAGTGATGGGAGAAGCCAGGCTCTGCTGGGGCGGGAGGGAGACCTCGCCCAGGTGAGGCCAAGCCCAGCTCAGCCCTCACCGGGGGCTGCTGCGGTGGATCTCCGGATTAATTGCTGGCAGTAATTAACCATTAATTAGCCATTAATTACGCCCTGTAAGGAGGCAGCCTGTCCCGCGGGCTCCTGCCTGCACATCTGGGGGCTCCCTGCTCCCCCTGGCACCTCCTGCAGCAGCTGCCTGGTGCCAGCTCCCGCCCTGCTCTGAGACTGCCCCGCCTTCCCCAGCCTGGCCGGGGGCCGCAGAAATCCTCCAGACTTGTCTGGGAAGGGTAAAATGTCTGGGAATCATCTCTGGAGTCCTACAAGAGCCTTGAGGAGCAGAGAAGAGGCAATAACACAGGTGGAGCTCTGCCGGGGGAGGGCTCAGGGCTGCAAAGTGATTGTGGGAATGGGCAAGTGCTCGGTGCTGAGGGTGTGTTACTTCCCCTAAAAGGTTCTGGTGTGTTTTTTTTAGCCTTTGAAACATTTTGAACAATTTATTCTCCCACCACAGCTGATCTTTCCTTTTTGCGATTTTATTTTGTGGAATTCTGGTTGGCATTTGTTGTGAAACACTGAATAACTAAGTTGTATTTCCTTTAAATTGGCTTTGTGCCCCCAGAGATGATTTATTCAAAGGAATGTTATTCATGAGATCCATTCTCGTCCCTTCACAGAACCACCGTGGGAGTTAACGCTCTGTATCAGCGTGGCACCCCCAATCCCCACACCAGCAATATCCTGGAAATTACCGATGTGTGTGTTTAACAGGTGCAACTAGACCTGCGAAAACCAGGGTAAAATCCATCAAACCCATCAACCCTTCTGCTTTGTGAAGATGCTAAACAGAAGTCACTTTATCAAATAAAAAGAAATGGCATTTTCATGAGAGAGAGTACCGGGGAATTATTTCATTTGCGGCCGGGAATGATTGCCGCTCTCCTGCTCTGGAGCCGCTCGACACGGAGCAGCACAGACACAATCACATTAGCGGGGCTTGTCGGAGCATTTGTTCCAATAACAGAGCGTGGGGCTGCCATCGATCACAGCTCGGAGCTCGCTGCCGGCGCCCGCTCTGCCACCTTTAGGCACGGCAGAAAATGCTGTTTGTAAAGAGCTGCTGATTGCCCAGACCCGCGCTCGGCTCCGCGTTAGAGCCGCGCCCGAGCGCAGACCCCGCTCTGGTGGCCCTGGTGGCTCTGGTGGCTCTGGTGGCTCTGGTGGCCCTGGTGGCTCTGGTGGCTCTGGTGGCTCTGTGCTCTGCTGGGGGATGAAGGAGATTTATTCCCTTCAGTTCCGCACTTGGAAACGAATCCCGAGCCCTGGGAAGTGCCTGGAGCAGCTGCTGGGGAAAAGTTGGGATTCAGCACCGCCTCAGTTGCCTTCCAGGGGCTCTGGTGCTCCTTCCACTCGATTTAGGGGATCCTGTGCCCAGGTGAGCCCCGGCTGCAGAGCTGCCCCAGCCCCGGCCCAGCACAGGAGGCACCTGGAGCTGCTGGAGCCGGGCCAGAGGAGGCACCAGATGAGCAGAGGGATGGAGCAGCTCTGCTGGGAGGGAAGGCTGGGAGAGCTGGGGGGCTCACCTGGAGAGGAGAAGCTCCAGGGAGAGCTCAGAGCCCCTTCCAGTTCCTAAAGGGGCTCCAGGAGAGCTGGAGAGGGACTGGGGACAAGGGATGGAGGGACAGGACACAGGGAATGGCTTCCACTGCCAGAGGGCAGGGCTGGGTGGGATTTTGGGAAGGAATTGTTCCCTGGGAGGGTGTGAGGCCCTGGCACAGGGTGCCCAGAGCAGCTGTGGCTGCCCCTGGATCCCTGGCAGTGCCCAAGGCCAGGCTGGACACTGGGGCTGGGAGCAGCCTGGGACAGTGGGAGGTGTCCCTGCCTGTCTCTGTGAGAGCTGGCACTTGGTGAAGTGGCATCATTGCTTTGATTCACCATTTTGTGGGGTGGAATAGGAAAAAAAAACCTAAACCATCTCTCTGTTATAGACGAGACTCCAGTTGAAGTGGGAATGTTGTTTTAGAGCAATGTAAGGTTTGTGTTATTTGCTACCAAGAGGGGGCTGTGAAATTTAATTTCACAGAATGTCCCGAGCTGGAAGGGACCCACAGGGATCACCCAGTGCAGCCCCTGGCCCTGCCCAGGCACCCCAACAACCCCCCTGTGCCTCAGGGCGTTGCACAAGCCCTGAAGGGGCTCCAGGTGCCCGTGCCCAGTGCCAGGCTCGGGCGGGTGAGGGGAGCAGCAAAGCTTCCTGCAGGAGCAGAGACGGCTCCCAGGAGCCCCGTCACTGCCCCCTGCCCCGGTCCCGTCTGCTCCGGGAGCGCAGGCCCTCGGGGAGCTGGGGGACAGGAGGTGCTGGGGACACGGAGACGGAGCCAGCCAGGCCCTCTCGGTGCTGTTTGAAGGGACCTGGGCAGGGACCCGGCCCCGCTCTCTGTCTGTGCCCCTCAGCCAGTGTGGGCTGGGAGACCCCCGTGGAGCAGCTTTGGGATCTCACCCCCCAGGCGGGATTTTCTAATAGAAATCTGCCTTTGCACAGGACTTGCTGAGCGTTTTCGCAGCGGGGATCTTGCATCCTCGCATTCATCAGTTCAGGTGTTGACAGCCACGCGCCTGACAGAGAGCCCGACATTAAAGCTCCTCAGTTCAATTTTTAATTGTGCTTTATGGATAAAAGGAGTCCCTACATCAGTGCAGTCTAATAGCATTGATTTCAGCATGGAGTTATCCATTATTATTCAGAATTCTCTGTTATCTCGCTGCAGTTCTGCAGCCTGAGCTGGTAATTCAATGTTTCATGTGATAGCCTTTAACTACCATCACTGTCAGGAGCCAATTCCTGGGTGAAATCCCAGTTTTTTCCTAGTGTGCTCCCTGGATAAATAAGGCATTTGTTGCTTTGACAGGGAGGTGATGCACTGAGAACTCTCGCTTGTGATATCGATGGCAGAATCAGCTGATCCAGAAATAACAACTTGGAGCTGTTCCTGGGCTGCAGGAGGAACGTCTGCAGCCATCCCAGTGCTGGGAAACGGGAAAAGCAGGAAAACTCCACCATGGCCTGTAACGTTACAGCCGAGGATTGATGAAGTGCTGAACACACAGAGTTTATTCTGTAAATCCCCTGGATCCCTGGCAGTGCCCAAGGCCAGGCTGGACACTGGGGCTGGGAGCAGCCTGGGACAGTGGGAGGTGTCCCTGCCATGGCAGGGGTGGCACTGGAGGGGCTTTGGGGTCCCTCCAATCCAAACCATTCCATGATTCTGGAATCAATGCACTTCCCTTCTGGTTCTGCTCCTCAGGGAGGAGGAGTTTGTTGGAGCCAGGTGACAGTGACACGGCTCCGTGGTGACAACAGCCCACTGTGGTGACTGTGCCAGGTGACCTCGTAAAGTCCTTCAGGGCAGGAGGAACTGAGCAGGTGACACCAAACAGAAACAGGATCCCGTTCATCTTGGGAACAGCCCCAGTGTCTCCAGCAGCTTATCCTGTGTTTCTGTCAGCTCCTGCACCTCTGGGAGTGAGTGAAGCCAAAATTCCTTCCAGGTGGGCCCATGGGACTGCTGAGTTCGGGGTGTTCAGAGCAGGCACAGGTCACAGAATCCCAGATTGGTGTGGGTGGGAAGGGACCCCAAAGCCCCTCCAGCGCCACCCCTGCCATGGCAGGGACACCTCCCACTGGCCCAGGCTGCTCCAGCCCCAATGTCCAGCCTGGCCTTGGGCACTGCCAGGGATCCAGGGGCAGCCACAGCTGCTCTGGGCACCCTGTGCCAGGGCCTGCCCACCCTCCCAGGGAACAATTCCTGCCCAATATCCCATCCAGCCCTGCCCTCTGGCAGTGGAAGCCATTCCCTGTGTCCTGTCCCTCCATCCCTTGTCCCCAGTCCCTCTCCAGCTCTCCTGGAGCCCCTTTAGGCCCTGCAAGGGGCTCTGAGCTCTCCCTGGAGCTTCTCCTCTCCAGCTGAGCTCCCCCAGCTCTCCCAGCCTTCCCTCCCAGCAGAGCTGCTCCGTCCCTCTGCTCATCCCGGTGGGATGCAGTGGTTGGGACACCTGGGAGCTGCCTGTGCTCCTGCACTGAAGGAGATCCAGGCTGACACGGAACTTCCTGGTGCCTGAGCCTCTCCATTCCCTGGGAGTGCCAGCAGCCCCTGCTGCAGATTATTCACTGGCTCTGGCTGTTAGTGACAGTCATAAACCCTGACAATGCCTTGGGGGAATGCTTTCAAAAAGGCTTTTTAATAAACTGTGAAAACTGTTGTTTCAGCAATTGGAAAATAATTAAGGAGCAATTATGGGAGCAAACAGAAATCCTGAGCATATAGGCAAGTGATTAAAATATGTTCTTTAAGAAATTATTGCAGTCACTGGAAAGAAAAGCGGCGTTTAAATAAAGTTATGGTTACAACAGCCTGAAAGGAGGGGAAGAATGAAAGGAATAATTCATGCTGGAAAGAGGGAATATTCATTGCCCTCCCAGCACACAGTTCATCCGGGAACTCTCCTTCCTTCATTTCCTTATCCAGAAACTTAATTCCATATTTCCCTGGCAGTGTCCAAGGCCAGGCTGGACAGGGCTGGGACAGTGGGAGGTGTCCCTGCCATGGCAGGGGTGGCACTGGAGGGGCCCCAATGCCCAGCCTGGCCTTGGGCACTGCCAGGGATCCAGGGGCAGCCACAGCTGCTCTGGGCACCCTGTGCCAGGGCCTGCCCACCCTCACAGGGAACAACTCCTTCCCAAAATCCCATCCAGCCCTGCCCTCTGGCAGTGGAAGCCATTCCCCCTTGTGCTCAGATAGAACTTTTATGTCCTATTATGACTTTGCAAAGTTCTGATGCAGAGAAACATAATGAGGGTCTCTAATTAGATTAATTTTCTCCCTGCTCCAGCCCAATGCAGGTTTAAACAAATTACCTCAGAAGAGTGAAACAGAACTCCCTGTCCCCAGATCCCAGGGACTGAGCAGCACTTCCAGAGCTTGCTGTTCATTTTCCACTCCTGGGAAGAGTTTTGTGTCTTTTTATTAGCTGGAGATGCAGCGATGCTTTGCAGCCTCTTATCCCAGTTACGTGGAAAAGGCCAAGTGCAGCCCATAAAGAGGGGGTTTCTAGGAAGAGAGGTGCTGTGGGAATGTCTGGAATCACTGATGTTAAAGGACCAAATCCAGGGAATCCTCAGCTTCCCTGAATTCCCCCCTGTGGCTGAGGAGTTCCAGCTCTGGCACTCACCCCGTGTCCCTTGGTGCTGCCTCCAAACAATCTGATACTCACTGACAGAAACCACCAATGGCCCGAATTCCTCTTTCCAGGGAAAGTTTGGGAAGCTGAGTGCCCCTTGACCGCCTTTAGAAATTAAGAATATTCACCTTTAAAACTATCTCACTTTCCAAAGTCCATCCTTTAAAACCCCCCCCGTTCCAAAGGTGCTCTGTGAAGCCGTGCTGCAGTTTTTGGGACGCCTGCCCCGGCTGTGCCCCTCAGCCTGCGCTGGTGGCATTTTCTCTGAGCGGGGGCAGCCCGGCAGGCACAGCCCGGGCTGGGGGGCTGTGGGGGCTGTCGGGGCTGGGGTTTGTGCCTGGTTTGTGGGGTGGGTTTCTGCCTCTCCGCTGGGATAAGGGGCGCTTTGCATGGGGGCTGCAGCCAGAGCCGGCCCCGCTGGCCGCTGGAAGGGCCCCGCTGTCACTGCAGCAGGGCCCGGTGGGTTTTGCAGGGCCCAGCTCAGCTCCGGGGGCTCTCCTGCTCTCCAGCTGCCCTCCCCAGCCCCACCGCCTGGCTTTTCACTGCCCACAGCCATTGCACAGCCTGGCGCTCAGAGCAGCTGTGTGCCCGTCTGACTTTGTCAGCACAGCAAAAAATGGACCCGAAAAAAGGGGAAGAACGTGAGCTCAAGGGCTGTAAATGTGTATTTATCCCCGTGCTGGGGGGAGGCAGCAGGGAGGAATCTCGGGGTTTGAAGTTAACCAGTGTCTCTTTTCAGAGATGATGCACGTGAAGGATTTGCTCGGTTCTGGTGAAGTAAATTCTGACTCACTGGATGTGTCAGGGGTCGATGATCTTTAAGGTCCCTTCCAGCCCAAGTGTTCTATGATTCTAAAAACTCTTCGATTCTAAGAGCACCTCCAGGGATGGGAACTCCAGCACTTCCCTGAGCAGCTGTGCCAGGGCTGGTGTGGCAGGACGTCCCCCCTGCCCCCCGGCTCTGTGTGTCACAGCTGGTGCATAAAGAGATAACCAGGGGTGGAGGAGCCCACCAGCAGTTTATCTCTGGCGCCAAGAGGTGATTTACAATCAACAACTTAGTCTGGCGAGCCGATGGGGGAGAGATAAGAGATACTTCTGACTTTGAGAGCCACGATTTTATGACTATAAAAGNGTGCACTGTATGTCAATCTACTAGTAGTATTTCTTTTGTTTATCCCTGTGTAGTGATAATTTGTTTTAAGTTTTGCCTGTTAGTTTTCCTGTCTATTAATAAATAATTCATTTCATAATAGACTAAATCAGCTATCATTAAAGAACTTGTGGACAGAGTGGATTTTTGAGGTGCTGGTCACTTCAATACACCTCCTGCCTGCTGCCATAGGCCTGGGCAAAGACAGGAGCTGAACTTATATCAAAATCCATTCGTGACAGCTGGACAGCGCTTTCCATGAAGAATTTTATTTTACTCTCCAATCTAAACCCCCCTTTGTGCACCCCGGGGCAGCTCCTCTCATCCTGTCCCCCCTTCCCTGGGAGCAGCGCCCGGTCCCCCCAGTTCCAGCCCCTGTCAGGGAGGGAAAGGCTGATTTATCCCACGCTGGCCCTGCCCCAGAGCTGCTGGTTCCATTCCCTCGATTAAAATGGAAAACACGAAGGGAAGTGCAGAGAAGGGGGTCAGGGCAAGCAGAGGGCTCAGCCTGGAGGGCACCTGCACCGCCACAGCAGAATTCTGGAGTCAGCCCAGGGACAAATTTGCACAAGAGAGGGGGGAATCGATCTCTGAAGAGGGAAAGTAAATTCTGTCAGCTTGGATGTTACTCCAGCAGCCAGCAAGTCCTGCCCAGCCCCAGGTATGGCAAAAGCAGAGAGAAAACTGCTCTGGTAGCCAGAGATACCCAAAATATTGCCTTTAACAGCCCCGGTCCTGCTGCTGGCCCTGGCCAGGCTGTGCTGAGCTGCTGCCTCGGGAAGTGCTGGATTTAGGGACAGCAGAATGCTACAAAAATGGTCTGGAGGTGCACTGGAGCCTCGTATCTGCTTTAGTGCACTCCAGCTAAAAGCTTTTCCCCACTCTTTGCCATCTCTGCCATTAAATTCTGCTCAGGAGAGGAGCGGATTCGTTAATGTTCCTGCTGCTGACTCAGCACCCGGGTTATCTCTGGGGCATTACATTCCGAGCCTTTCTTTGTTTCCCCTGCTGAATAAATTACAAATGCTAATTCCTGCTCTCTAGAAGGGAAGATTAAGGCAGCAGAACAGACAGGGATGCCAAAACATTTATTGAATGAGTTGCAAGAGTGAAACAGAGCCTGTGGATTTCCCGTTGAGCTCAGAGCAGGATTCCAACTCTGAATTTAAGATCAAGTCCTTTATTTACCCACAATCCAATTTAGTGCAACTGTATCATATCCAACATCTGCATTCTGCAACCCACTGCTGAATAACCCTCGGAAATGTTATTTTCTCTGGTTGCTGTGTGTGCTTGCACACGGCTCTTGCTAAAGCTCAGTAATGACCCTAATTCCACGTGCAGGACCTAAAGCAAACGGGGTCCCTGAACTGATCTCGGCTCCCTGCACAGCTGCTCCACGAGGTTATCCTTCATTTCCACCCCATTTCCTGCCAGCCTCTTGTCAAACGAGCAGGGGGACAACCACCCTCCAGCCATTATACAAATATTTGCAGAGAACTCCTGCATTAATACCTGGTGCAGGGCTGAACCTGGGGAATGGGAATTTCCATGGCAATGCTCAGAGATCCTGGGAGGTGTTTGCTCCTGGAGAACCAGCTGAGCTTTCTGGGTAGGGCAGGAACAGCTTCAGCATCTCTAAGCAGCCCTGGGCAGCCTCTCCTGGGCCTGACGGCCCTCTTGGGGAAGGAAATTTCCCAAATATTCAATCTAAACCTTGAAACAGCACAGGGAACCTAAATAGCATCACTTGATACCACAGTCTATAGAACTTTCTTGTAATTCTCACCTGTTTTGAATTATATTAGAGTGGTTTGTGGAATCACCTGTATTTAATATATATAAATATAAATATTAAATATAAATATAAATATAAATATAAATATAAATATAAATATAAATATAAATATAAATATAAATATAAATATAAATGCTGTCTTTTATTCTGCTTTGGAAAAATAACTTCTGTGGAGTCACATTCAGTTCTGCAGCCTTTGGAGAGGTGATTTTACTGCCTGAAGCAATCAATTATTTCTGTATTAAACTGCAGATATTTGCGTTAGGCAGGTGATGATCACCTGAGATGATCAGAGGGATGGAGCAGCTCTGCTGGGAGAGCTGGGGGGGCTCACCCGGAGAGGAGAAGCTTTGGGGGGACCTCACTGTGACCTTGCAGGGCCTGAAGGAGCTGGAGGAAAGATGGGGAGGGACTGGGGACAAGGGATGGAGGGACAGGACACAGGGAATGGCTTCCACTGCCAGAGGGCAGGGCTGGGTGGGATTTTGGGCAGGAATTGTTCCCTGGGAGGGTGGGCAGGCCCTGGCACAGGGTGCCCAGAGCAGCTGTGGCTGCCCCTGGATCCCTGGCAGTGCCCAAGGCCAGGCTGGACATTGGGGCTGGAGCAGCCTGGGACAGTGGGAGGTGTCCCTGCCATGGCAGGGGTGGCACTGGAGGGGCTTTGGGGTCTCCTCCCACCGAAGTGGAATTTTTGTTAAAAATGAAAAACGAGTGAATTCCGTTCATATCCTTGGTTTGCTCCCTTCCCCCCTGGATCACCTGGCTCAGGGATGTGCTCCCGAGGGACCAACCCTGCCCGGTCCCACCCCTCGCAGCCGCAGGTGTCACTCGTGGAAATCTCATCGGTATCTCCACACATAAATAAGATTTCCACTCTGGTCATTTGAACCATTTCCACCGGTTTTCTACTTTGGTTCTCAGGTGGAAAAGTCCCTTTAATATCCAGGCTTTAAAGGCTGCGTTTCCCTGCTTTGCTTTTCCTGGAGTGCGAAGGAGATGATGCTTAATGGCCACATTTACGGAGCGCTGAAATCACAAACCGTGATTTGCAGGGCTTTTCTCACGGAAAGAAAAGTTGTCATGGAAACAGAGCAGTCGGAGCTTTAATTCCACTTAAGTACCCGCAGAGGATGAGAGTGGAGGGGCTCTGGCAGGTCAGGGGGACCTGGCCCTGCTGCCTCCTCTGCCTTCAGAACTCCGGGATAACATCCCTCGTGGACACGGAGGCAATTCCATGGAAGTGGAGAAGAGCAGGCGTTATCCACTCCTGATTCCTGCATTATCCAGCCCAGATTCCTTCATTATCCACCCAAGATCCCTTCATTATCCCCCCAGACTCGCTCCCTGGCAGAGGGGAGCTGTCTTGGAGGGGTTGTTGAGCTGGGGGGTGTGACTGGCATGAAGAGGAGCACCATGACATTCTCCTGACAAGTCCCATCAACATTAATTGGCTTCATTTCTCCTTCAGTGTCTGGGTCGTTAATGAGATTTGTGATCTAATTTCTCATCTCTTTGTCATATCAGCTGGGAATAATCTTCCTAACAAACATTTATGGACATAATATTCACACATCCATCGGATATGTCCTTTGCAACCCAGCCTTCTCCAGAAAGGATTTCTCTTTTGACAGATGAGTTTAATAAAAAAATCTTGGAGCTGAGCATTCCAAAACTCAAGAATTCAATAATAATAAAAACTTCCCCCAAAGCAGAGTGTTCCTTCTAAAGTGAGAGAGGGAACATCTTCATATTTAGCTCCCATCAGCCCATTTCAGTCCGTGGATGGGAAAGGGTCATACAAATATTATTCCCATTTTACCAAATACACAGGAGCACAGGGATTTGGCAAGTCTAGCTCTCGGTTATCTTCTTAAATTTGCTTCCAGTTCCTTGAAAAGTTTAAAAAATAGAGTTGAAGGCCAGGCTGGAGCACCCTGGGATAGTGGAAGGTGTCCCTGCCCATGGCAGGGGTGACACTGGGTGGGCTTTAAGGTCCCTTCCAGCCCAAACCATTCCAGGATTCTACAATTAATTCCAACCCCATGCTCCACCCCTGGGCACAGACGTCACCAAGCACTGAAGGATTTCTTGCAGGCACAGAGGGAAAAGCCACAGAGGGAATGTGAGGGGGTTTTTGTTTTGAGGTTTCCCCCCTTCTCTGGGTCACTGCAAGTCCCAGCTCTGGTGCACACCTCGCTCCAAGGCTGGTGTGGTTCGGTTCCCTGCAGAACCCCTGCTGGGAGCACAGGAGTGTCCTTTGAGGGCTTTGTTTCCTTCTCATTGATCTTTTTTCAAGGCAAAACAAACATTACAACTCATGAGCAGCATTTTCCCGTCTCTACCCCTCCTGACTCACAGACCTGAACGCAGCATCAGCAGCACCCCTTGATCCAGAGCTCTGGGGGAATGCAAAGCTTCTCAGATCTTCTGGAACTCTTCAGGTTTCACCTTTAGCTCCAGCTGGGAGAACCTCCCAGGGCATGGACAGAGTGTGATTTTAGGGGTGTCCTGTGCCCTGTCCGTCCCAGGGAGGTTCTGCCCCAGCTCCCTCCGCTTCCCCGGCCACTCCAGCAGCTCCCAGCAGCTCCCAGGTGCTCAGCAATATCTTCTGAGCCCTCTCGTGTGGTCCTGGCCCGGGGTTCCTTCAGTCCAGTGGTGTGTGAGGAGAATATCCATGAACAGGGCACTTGTGGTGGCTCAGGGGTGAAAATTCCTGGTTTAACACCGAACAGGAATTTCTGTTTGCAAGGGATCCAGAGAGGGTGAAGTGCCTGGAGCTCCCTGGACTGGCTGTTTCCTTAGGAATGTGGGACTGAGGGGTGGGACAGAGGGAAGTGGCTCCAGGTCCTGCCCTGCGCAGCCCAGAGCACAGCCTGTCACCCAACCAGCCACCAGCTGCTTCTCCCTCAGAGCCATTTACAGTAATCAAAAAGCCTCTCTGCTTCCCAAATTGCCTCTAACGAGATGGATATACATTTCCATGGGAGAGGTAATTCCCCAAACGCACGGAGTTTAAAATAATTTCTAATTTTAGGATGCTAAGCTACTGTTAACCTTCTAATCGTTTTCTCTAGGAAATCATTCCAAAATTTACATACTCTTCTGTCTCTGTGCCACTGCACCCTCCGTATAAATCACACATAATTACTTGGAGAAGGAGATCTGACCTATCAGTTCAGTCTTTCTTCTCAATTACCCCTGCAATTACAGCAAATGGAGTCGAACACCACTTCCCTAACCCACACTCCGCCACTCTGCCGAGGAGCTGGACCCATTCCCACCTCCCGGAGGGCTCCATGGGAGAGCCCCTGGGAGAGCTCCCACCCCGTTTGTGGAACCAGCACCAGCCCTGGTGGTTTGCTGGGCAGTGCTCGGAGCTGCTCCTGCACAGTAACGCAGGAAGGGCTTTGATGAAGTTCCTTCTGGCTTTTGGCCACCCAAACCTCGCTGTGGGTGAACCTCTGGAGCTCAGAGGTGACAAAGCAGAGCTGTCCCGGTGAGGACAAACTCTGGGGATGAGCTGTGCCACGGCTGCAGAACCTCAGGGCTCGGGAGTGGGGCTTTCCAGTAACAGCAGAATCCAGACTGGTTTGGGTGGGAAGGGACCCCAAAGCCCCTCCAGTGCCACCCCTGCCATGGCAGGGACCCCTCCCCCTGTCCCAGGCTGCTCCCAGCCCCAATGTCCAGCCTGGCCTTGGGCACTGCCAGGGATCCGGGGGCAGCCACAGCTGCTCTGGGCACCCTGTGCCAGGGCCTCACACCCTCCCAGGGAACAATTCCTTCCCAATATCCCATCCATCCCTCTGGCAGCTGCAGGCCATAAATGAATGTTTCACTCCTGAACTTCCCACAACTCTGTGTGCTTTAGTTTCTGTGTGTCACCTGCCTGCTCTGAGCTCCCTTTTCCAGCACACCCGGTTATCTGAGGCTGCTGATTAATTGCTGACAAGAAAATGAGAACTTTATGTCTGTTATCAAGGAAATGACGGGCATGGTTTGAAAGCTGCAGTCATATTTTCCAGAACATATTTCAAGTATATATTTCAAAGATCTATAGAATGTACGAGGGAATTGTTCCTCCTTCAATCCCATTTCTAATATTAGTAAAACTGTCAAGTCTCATTAGCCGCTGGTTAATTCAGCCTTTCACCGGTGATTAAAATACAGACACTGTGGAGCAGATGTCACCTTTTCCTTGGGTTCTAATAAAAGGGGAGAAAAAACAACAGCACTGAAATGTATATTTCAGAGATTTCTGACACTTTCCCTTTCAGACACCTCAGCAGTGTGGAAGCACCATGGACAGGAAAGGAGAGTTTCAGCCTAAAGGTGACATTCAGGGACTGTCACACTGCAGGGCAGGACACAGATGGACCCACTGAATCATGGAATCGTTTGGGCTGGAAAAGACCTTTAGGATCATGGAGTCCAACCATCCCAGCACTGCCCAGGCCACCACTGCCAAGTGCCACATCCACAGGGCTTTCACATCCCTCCAGGGATGGGGACTCCCCCCTGCCCTGGGCAGCTGTGCCAGGCCTTGGCCACCATTTCTGAGAAGGAATTTGTCTTCATATCCACCCGAACTTCCCTGGCCATTTCCTCATGTCCCATCCCTGGGCAGGAGCCCAGCCAAAGCCTCCTTTAGACTTACCAAGCCAGGAGCGATCAGGCTGGGCAGCAAAGGGGGAACGCTCTGGGTGTGCTCAGGTATTTTTCTGGAGCTACCCAGGTGTTTTGTACAGGGAGAAGTAAGGCTGGAAGTGCTGTGGAGCAGGACCACAACCCCCAGAGAGCTCAGGATGTTCCTGGCTGGATTCCAGAGCTGTGAGGACATTTGTTCCCTGCAGCCTCACCTCCTGCCGGTGCTCCTGTCCCTGCCCTGGAGGGAACCTTTCCCTCTGCAGTGCCTTGGGGGTTGCAGACCTGGTGTTGGGGATTTCCTGGGGGGCATCACCCCAGGGCCTCCATCCAGCCGGGCTCCGTGCTGTCCCCTGAGGTTCATTTTATCTCCTGCAGCACTCCACAAATTCCCAACCATTCCCGACCCAGGCTGGAGCTGGCTGCGGGCCAGGCTCTGTTCCCTGAGCTTTTACAAGCAGCCACCCAGCCCGAGAACCTGGCAGCAATTTGGGCTCTTGAGTGAGATTTGTTGTGAGATCCCTGTAAAACCCTTCACGCTCCAAAGTGTTCCCCGCACTGCACTCAAATTTACAGCCAAGTGCAGCCAGAGGTGGCTCTGCCCTGAGGAAAAGGCTCCCCCAGAAACAACCTGGATTTTTAATGTGAGAACTTTATAATGTTCTCACAGATTACTGAATTACGTTGGTAATAATAAATTAGAAAGTAGATTTAAGCCCTTAAGGAATTTATTCTCCTGATTCCAGGTGAAATAAAGAAGAATCAAGCACTTAAGTACCTTTAAACCCCATAATTATTCCCTAAAATGGGATGTGACCTAAACAAAGGAGAATACTCATGGCCCTACAGCATTGACTGTGGATGGCAATGAATTTAAATTAAATTTAAACTTGTATCTTGTAAATTGAATTTAAATATTTTCAGCACGTTTTTCATGGCACTGAGCTCCAGAGCCGTTATTGATGATTGGCAATGTAGTAACAGTTTCCAGTGGGGATGTTACCAAGAAAATGCCAATGTCTTGTTGCACTGACTACAAAAAAAGGTTTATTTATGAGTCAAGCCCCAGCATTTATTTTTTTTTTGTCTCTTGCATGCATTGCGGGAAGTGTAAATATCAGCCTTGCCTTGCTCTGGTAATAAAGACAAATTAGGTACATGCAAAGAGCAGCCTCGGAACCGAGAGAACAGCACAGACAGAACATTGCAGAGTGAGGAACGGTGGTTTCCCTGGCTTGTGCGTATTTTTTACACCACATTGACAGAGGGCTGTGATCGAACAGCTCAGAGCCTTGTTCTGCTCAGATCGCAGGGAAGGAGCCTCAGCTGTGCTGGGATTTCCTGGGGAGGGGATGGTCCTGTCCTGGTCCAGAGAGCAGAGAGCGGAGCTGCCCCTGAGCTGTGCTGGAGACCTGGGGAGGAGAAGGCTCCAGGGAGAGCTCAGAGCCCCCTCCAGGGCCTGAAGGGGCTCCAGGAGAGCTGGAGAGGGACTGGGGACAAGGGATGGAGGGACAGGACACAGGGAATGGCTTTAAGCTGAAAGTAGGGAGATTTAAATGGGATATTGGGAAGGAATTGTTCCCTGGGAGGGTGGGCAGGCCCTGGCACAGGGTGCCCAGAGCAGCTGTGGCTGCCCCTGGATCCCTGGCAGTGCCCAAGGCCAGGCTGGACATTGGGGCTGGGAGCAGCCTGGGACAGTGGGAGGTGTCCCTGCCATGGCAGGGGTGATCTTTAAGGTCCTTTCCAACCCAGATCGTTCTGCGATTCTTTTGAAACTCTGCTTCCCCTTCCTGCCACAACCTCCCAAAGACCAGTGATTGTGTTTTCCTCACTTGCTGTCTGTATTTTATTTCCAGCACTGCTGGAAATGAGGCAGAGCTCTGCAGAGGAGGACTCCAGGTGTGATGGGAAGGGCTGCAGCCGGCACTGCCCTCGCTGTGGGGCTGAGCAGGACATCAGCATTTCCACCCTGGGCTCAAAGGTGGTGACCCTGCCTGAGCCGTCTTCAAATTTGTGCACAGAGACACTGAAAAGACCAAAATAGCAGAAACAGAATAAAATGTGAATGACCTGAGGGCAAAGCCCTGGGCAGGACAGCGGTGAGGTCAGGCTGAATGCCAAGCACAGGCTGCTGGAGGAGGAAAAGGGACCAGGCTGGGATCAGAGAGGGGAAATGCTGGTGAGTCAGAGGCAGCAGCTCAGTGTGGGGGTCCCCAGGGTCTGCGGGAGGATTTGGGGGGTAAAGGGGGTTCCAGTCCTGCAGCTGGAAAATCCTAAGGGTTTTCAGAGAGGAGGAGCTGAGCATGGCAGAGGCTGAGGCTGGAGCAGAGCTTGGAGGGCTCTGGACACGGCGAAGGCTGAGATGGTTCATGAACAGCAGCACGAGCTCTCGCAGGAGGCGCAAACCGAGCATAAATAATTCACAGTTCAGGAGAGATTAAAAGAGACCAGGACTGGGATCTCACATCCAAACCCTTCTTTTGCTCTTTGCTCCCTCTCAGTGACGCAGGGGAGGCTTAGATGTAGAGGAAGATGTTTCAGTGCTCGTGGCACAGTGAGACAGCCCTTTGAAGCTGCCGGGGCCCTAATGAGGCCGCAGTCATTAGGAGGAAGCCAGGCTGGTGCAGGGACACCACCCCAGCGCAGATGGAGAAACATCTTCATCTCCTGCCCGTTCCCCCAGGATCAGCAGATCAAACTGGCTCTGCCCTCCGAGCTGGGACAGAGGAGGGGTCCCTGGGCCAGGCAGGCTCGGTCCCTCACCCTGCGGTGATGGGGTCGTGTCCTCTGAACACCCCCTGGCCCTCTCCTCTCTCTGAACGTCCTCACTCTGCCGGGAGCATCTCCTGCCAGCAGAGCAGCCTGGGAGCCATTGTCTCCAGCAGATCATCCCGTGGCTGTCTCAGACATCCTCTCGTATTCGGGATGAAGTTTCTCTCCTCTCTGGCTCCCCTTCCTCCCCCAAACCACACGCAGGCTTTAGGAGAGCCAGAATTAAAGCTGGCAGATGTCAAATCGCTGTGGCAGCGAGAGGAGCATTTCTCAGCTCATAAATTGGTTTATGACTTTTCATGTAGCAGTCAGAGTAAAATAAATTTATGGACTCAAGAACAGCTTTTTAATGGAAGAGCAATGAAGCTGAGGCAGAAGTTCTTGGCACAGAGTGTTTGGAGAATAATCAGGACCTGACTGGACAAGGCTCTTACACCGGCCGGGCAGTGAGCAGGACTTGGGGCTAAACGTCCAATCTGTGACTTTTTAACGGATTTTGATTGTTTTTTATTGATTTTCATAATGTTATTTGAGTAATTATCAAAACCTACCTGCCTGTTAGGAACGTGCCACGAGACTTCAAGTGGAAAAACCTTCCAGGTAAATATTAGAAAAACAAGGACTGGATTATTTTGGGCCTGCAGGAATTGCTTCACAATAAAGGAGCCTCTGGGTCCATGACCCCATGGCAGGGTCAGTCCCCGGAGATGACACAGCACAGGGGGGTGGGGGGACTGAAACTGGGACCACCATGGGACAGAAACTGGGACCAACATGGGGCTGACACTGGGACCACCACGGGACTGAAACTGGGACCACCATGAGCTGAAACTGGAACCACCATGGGGCTGAAACTGGAGCCACCATGGGGCTGACACTGGAACCACCATGGGGCTGAAACTGGAACCACCATGAGCTGAAACTGGAACCACCGTGGGGCTGAAACTGGAGCCACCACGGGGCTGAAACTGGGACCACCATAGGGCTGACACTGGAACCACCA
>VZRO01002112.1:67729-139091 GCA_013397915.1 Daphoenositta chrysoptera
CTGAAACTGGAACCACCATGAGCTGAAACTGGAACCACCATGAAATGAAACTGGAACCACCATGGGACAGAAACTGGAGCCACCATGGGGCTGAAACTGGAGCCACCATGGGGCTGAAACTGGAACCACCATGGGACAGAAACTGGGCCCACCACAGGGAGTCCCTGCTTTTCTCAACCTTCTCAGGGGAAGCTTTGGCTCCTCTAAAAGGCTTTTCCTTGCCACCCTTTGCACACCACAGCAGATCCCTGTATTTGAACCCAGGCCTCACCCACGTCTGTGAGGAGCAGGTCCCAGCACTTTGAGACACAGAGAGAGGAGTGGATCCAACACCTTGCCAGGAGGAAATGCACAAATGTTAATTGTATTAATTGGTCACCCAGAGCAGCCGTGGCTGCCCCTGGATCCCTGGCAGTGTCCAAGGCCAGGTTGGACAGGGCTTGGAGCAGCCTGGGACAGTGGGAGGTGTCCCTGCCCACTGGGAACTGGATTTAAGGTCCCTTTCAGCCCAAACCATTCCATGATTCCATGATTGCACGATTCTATGATTCCATGATTCCACGAGAATGACAGGCCTGGCTGGGACAAGGTTTTGCCTGCTATTTCAGGCAAAAATTGGGAATCAAAGCTGGAGGCAGCACCTTCCCCACACGGTGCCCTGCTTGCAAAGGCAGCTCCTCCTCGTGCCTGCTCGGGATCAGCATCTGCCACGCGCCTGCAGATGTGGTTTGGGTGCTCAGTTACTCAGAGCTGAGGGATAATGGGATTTCTGCAATTCCAAACCCCAAAGACATATGCTTTGGTGATGAAAGATCTGTCCATACAAATGTGACTCCTGATAATTAAATATGCCCTTCCATCACGCTGGGAAAGACACGGAGCAAAGATTTAGGGGCAGCAGAGGGAATCTAAAATTAGATGCGCGCCATAAGCTGCATTACTTAGGGAAAGCAGAATTTATTTGCTCCAGTTGTGGAGTCACTAATATTCCCAGAGAGAGACTTTCTCCTGCAATACATTGAGAAGATGGATCATGTTTTAAGCCTGCCGGGGTATTTGGTGCAAGGTTCTTTGTTAGGGAATGGCAAACATCTCAAAAGAGGGAAATTACCCCATCCTGGAGTTATTCAAGTTGAATACAGAAATCACAGAGTCACAGAATCATTGAGGCTCGAAAAGCCAAGCACCACCACCACTCTTCTCTCTGGGTATCTGTCTTCCCTTGCCTACAACATGAATTTCCCCCTGTGTCACACCAGCACTCTGGGTGACCCCAGGCCTGGGCTCCCTTATCCCTGAACACTTCCCTGGGTGTGAGTTCCTGGGGGTGGCAGGTGTCAGGAAACAGGGCTGGGCTCAGGGATTCCTCCCTCACTGATGCTGCAGATCCTCCCTGGGGCCAGTGCTGGGACCGAGCTGCCTTAGGAGAGGTGTGGTGCCCTGCAGGTCCCCCAGCCGGGGCAGGAAATCCAGCACAGGTCACTGGGACACCAAATCTTCACTGTCACAGCTCCAGCAGGGTCTCATCCCCCCTGTCTGCCAGAACTCCTCCTGCCGGGAAAGCAGGAGGTCCTGGGCGTTGTCAGCAGAGCCACCCTGGCTCTGCCGGCGTTGGACAGAGTTGTCTGCCCACTGCTCTGCTCTGTGCCCGTCCCTTCGGGCTGGGACGGGCAGAGCTGGGCACTGGCCCAGCGTTACCCTGCAGGAGGGTGCAGTCCCACAGCAATCTGATTTTACACCCTGTTTCTGCAGCAGACCTGGCTCCCCGTGCCTCAAACGGGGTGAACGGGGCAGCTGGAGAAGAGAGAAGTGTCCTCAGAGCTCTCCCCGTGCCAGAAAAACAGGCCCTGACTCCGTGGCGGTGTCTGCAATGCAAGCCTCCCGTCCTGAATCCATCGTTAATTAATTAGGGTGATTAGTATTTCCTCTGACATCCAGAGAACAGGGAAGGCCAAGAGGTGTCTGTGGAGCTATTGACAGATCCCAGCACATCGACCTTTCCCTCCCACAAGGATTTTCCTTTAGCATCTCCCATTTCACCAGCGAATTTTAAGCAAAGGATGAAGCTGAGCTTGCCTGAGCTTCACTGGACTTGCTGAGAGAATAAGGCTTTGAGAACAAGAGAAATCTCTGGAAATTAATTGGTTTTCCCCTAAAGTGGCATGGATCAATCCAGCTTTTCCAGCTCCCTGGGAGTGAACAGGAACAAACAGCAAATCCCACCTCTTCAGTTGGGGTTTAATGCAGGTTTCCCCTCCCATCCAGGAGATTTTCTTCCTCTCACTCACTCCACCCTCATGTTCTAACACGTGTCATATATTAAAAATTAATGCATTAATTCCAATTTTCTCCCAAGCTTCCCCTGAATCAGGCAAAATTTAGCTCCTGGGACAAACTGACAGATCCCAGGAGCCAGCACACAAAATTACTTGTAAGAAATAATAAACTGGGGGGATTCCTTTAAAAATGATTTAGTTGTATTAGTGGATGCTGTAACTTGACTAATTTAAATAGTTTGCCTATTTTTTTTTAATGTAAATGTGCCTTCAAGACTTTTAAATACACACAATCATTTAATTTAATCACTGGAAGGTATTTCCCACTTGGAGGATTTTTTTCCCTGTTCAAAGCAGGAGCTAAAAGTCTTTAATGGCCAGGTCTGAACAAACAGAACCATTGCACCTCATCCAGGCTCTGGAAAAAGCTGTGTTCAGTAATTAAACAATTAATTGTCTCAGATAGAATGGAAGAAAAAAATCTAGTTCTCTATATTTCAAGTGCAGCAATTTTTGGAAGCATTTCCACATGAAGAATGAAATAAAGGTAAAACCCTTCCCTGAAGTGCCCCCTTAGGAATTGCCTGGTTTGAGCTCAGCCTTTGGAGCAAACAGAGGGAATCCTGCAGGGATTAAACCTCAGTTTAAACATAAATCCAGAACAAGAGAGGCTCAGGCCACAGGTACAAGCCAGGCTTTGCTCTACACAATAAATTCGGTGTTTCCTGCTCTGCTGAGGCCTTGCCAGAGAGAAAGGAAGGGGGGAAATAAACAAAAAAAGGAAATAAAATAGCAGGAGAAACACACAAGGGAAATTGTTCATATTTCCCATATTTCCCACTCAGCTCAGTAACTTATATAAAAAATATCAATATGTACATGGAGAATAATTACTTTATCCACCCCCTTCCTGCTGTTATCCCTGCACGAGGCATAAATTACCTGTTCCTGGGAAAGTATGTTTTAATTCTGTCTCTTTTATTTGAATCCTCATCCAATTCCTGCGGGCTCTGCTATGTGCAAACATTAAATAACAATAATGGGGAACACACTTGGAGAGCCAATGTAAAGCTGCTCATGCAGAAATCCTACATTTTCCATCCTTCCAACGGGTGGGAGGAAAAAGAGCTGCCAAATCTCCCAGCAGGCCCACTGGCACAGGGACCACAGCCCCGCTCATTGGGAAAATCCCTGAGCTGTTTCAACACAATTTGTGAACAAAAGAATCAAAAATAGCTAATTTAGGGATTCCCATTAAATGGTTCAGCCAGCTCCTACCTCACTTCAGTCTGTAAATTGTTCAACACAATGTTTTCATACTCCAAAATCTGCCAGTTTTCATAGGAAATTCCATTTCCCCCCATATTTTCCCATTTTCCCCAGCCTGTGCTGTGGATTTCAAAGGGACAATACCCCAGCACAGGGAATTCAGGGGTTCCTGCTGTTAAATTCCCTCTCAGCAATGGAACCAGGGGCTCTCCTGTGGCTGCCTTTCCTAAAAAGCACATTTTCAAATCACAGAATCTTTAAAGAGACCTCCAAGACCAACGAGTCCAACCTTTGGCTGAATTCCACTGTGTCCGTTGAACCTTATCCCAAAGTGCCAAATCAGTGGATCAGAAAAAAAATCGTAACAGATTTCATTCCAAACTTCAAAACTACAGGCGTGTGACCTGGGGTGTGTCAATATTCATATTTCTGGGTTAATTTCTTTTTAAACCTTCAGAAGCAAAGGCTGTTCCTTAAAGATGCTTCTTAGGGAGTTTTCCTCACCTTGTGCAACGAATTAGTTAAAAATTGATCCAGGAAATGCTCAAATCCGATGTAAAAATAGTGACCTAAAGATCTGAGGGGCTTCTTACCACGGGTTCATTGTCTTTTCCTCTTCGGGTATTGCAGCCAAAGCCCCCCAGGTCCTCATTTATAACATCCAGAGCTCTGTCACCCACAGTAACCTGGGAAATGGGGATACGCTGTGCTTGGAACACCAGGAGTGGAGCAAGGAATGCGGCAGGAGAAGCCAAGGCATGGCAGAGGCTGCTGGTGATGCCTTATCGCTGTTCTTAAAATCAGAGCCCAACATGGTTAGAAGGGAAAAAGGGGTTTTTCCCTCGGTATTTATTTTAAGGATCCCTGGTTCACTCCGTCCAGGTGGAACACACTGAACATGCACATCGAAATGCCCACCCCAAATGCACACCCAAAATGCACACACACGGTAGATGGGCTATAGAATTATAGCCCCAGGCCACCCCCTCCCTCCCCTGGAACCCTCCCCTGGCCAGACCCATCTTTTAGTTTACAAAATGTGTTCCAGAGAGGACCTTGCTGTCTGAGGCCTCCAAGATGTTCGGTCTCCTCACCCAACAAAACATCAACTCTAGGAATGTAGGCTAAAAGAAACACCAGGAATACAAAAGGCCACAAAGGCATACAAATGAGGTATAAAAGAAAAGGCAAAAAAACCATTCTGGCATCACTGGGACATCCCATATCATGGAATCTTAAATCTCATCCCATTCCCAGGGCAGGGACACCTCCCACTGTCCCAGGCTGCTCCCAGCCCCAGTGTCCAGCCTGGCCTTGGACATCACCAGGGATCCAGGGGCAGCCACAGCTCCCGGCTGCATTCCCGTTCCAGGAGAATTCCCAGCAGGGCCAGCAGGGCAGGGACACTCGGTGAGTGCATCGAGGACCTTCTGCTGCAGCAGGAAAAGCCAAACCCGGGCTGGAGATGGAAAGGAAACATCAGGGCAGGAATTGCTGGACAGACACTTTGGCCTGGGGTGGGCTGGAACTGCTCCGACAGGGAGGGAGGGGATGGATAAAGAGATCCAGCACCAGAGGGAGAACGGGGAGCTCTGGAAGTCCAAATCAATCAGCTCCTGTTTTGACTTTGGTTCAAAGCAGCCTGGTTTGAAGCAGACACGGGCTGGGAGCTCTTCAGCTCTGTCTCTAATGGCATCATGAATATGCATCTGTGGAGATTAAAGCAGCCCCTTCTCCGGCTCTGCCACACAAACCCCTGGAATGTGATTATTCAAATTGTCCTCAATTATCAATGCAATTATCAGCCAGACAAAACAAGGGGATTATTATTCTGGGCGATCCTCTTTGAAATGAATGGGGGGAAACAAAAGGGAAGGGAAAACCATCCCAACCTTCAAAAAGGAGCTCCCAACCCATCTCCTCCTTCAATATTCATCTCCTCCCTGCAAGGTGAAGTCTGCTGCCCCCCAGCTCTCTGAGCTTGATTTCTCTCACAAACATCTCTCTTTTCCCTGCATTTCTACACTGACGGCATTCATGGGCTGCTTTTAACCTGTAGAAGCTCGTGGGCATCAGAACCCGGGGCACTTGGCCCTGGAATGGTGTCTCCAAGGACGCCTGCCTGGCCACGGTGTCCCCTAAATACATAAATACAATGTTATACAATGGTCTAACAAAAACAACCCCCAGCGTTCCCGCGCTCTGGGGAAGCAGAGGCGTCACCAACAAGGGGCTGAGACAGATTCCCTCCCAGGAGACCCAGGCTGTCAACACCCAGCTCCTGCTCCTTCATCCCAAATGAGCCCGAGTGGGATCACAGAACCCTTGAGGCTGGAAAAGACCTTCAGGATCAGCCAGTCCCGCAGTGAAGCCCCACCACGCCCACGGTCGCCAGGACGGTGCTTGGAGAGGGACAAGCACAACGTGGAGATTCCCAGGCTCTCCCACCCCACTGCACTTCCACAGGCACTGCTGGAGCCTCAGCCCAGACACGGCCACGGCACCACAGAATCGCCGGGGCTGGAAAACCCTCTCGGACCAAGCCCAGCTTTGACCCATTCCGGGAGCCAGGCACCCGTTTGGCCCTGGAGACTCCTCAGACCTGGGAAGTGGTGGAACGATTTGAAATGAACCCTTGGGAATTGTCCCAGATCCTGTCCCGGTGCCATGGCTGGGTCCCTGCTGAGGGATGGCACCGTCCAGGCTGGCAGTGCCACCGCCTCCCTCACAGCACAGGGACCAGCCCAAATCCTCCTCGGCTCATATTGCCACTGAAATTCCCATTAACTTCTCTTCCCATCAAAGCAATTGTAACTGAATTTATTCCCATGATTTGCCTGAAGCAAAAGACCAGGCTGCCATCAGCTGCAGCAGCCTTTTAATGTATTTATTTAGTTATTTGATATGGAAGAAACAATAACCAAAAAAAAAAGGGAGATAAAACCCTCCCAACATTAGCCATGGCAAGCTTATCAGGCAGTTCATTAACAAATTCATTTCACTGATTAAAGCCAATAATGGGCCTTCAATAGAAACGCAGAGATAACAGGAAAAAGGAATTGGTGCCAGCACATCCCTGCGAACAAGGAGTTTATGGACAGTGAGGGATGCAGGGCTGGATCAGGAGCAGGGCTGGGAAATTCCCCTGCTGGGGCAGTTCTGGGGTCCTGGGGCAGCTGCTGGGCCAGGACAGGGGGGTAATGGGTTAATGACAGCTCAGCATTTGGAAATAGCTGCAAGTGCCCAGAGCAGCTGTGGCTGCTCCCGGATCCCTGGAAGTGTCCAAGGCCGGGCTGGACAGGGTTTGGAGCAGCCTGGGATCCCTCCCAGCTCAGCTTTTTCCATTATTCTCTTCCAGTACATTTCTTTGTGTTTAAGAGAGGAGAAACTGAGGCAGTGAGCAGCTAAAGGCCGTGGGTTCCATCAGCTGTTCCTGGGACGCTCAGGATGCAAAAGCCTGGCTGGGACATTCCCAAGGAAGCCCAGGGCCAGGGCCCCGGCTCCTACAGGGTCAGTGCCCTCAGCCCCGCCTGGAAACCCAGGCAGGCACGGAGCTGACTTTCCCGGGTGTGAATCCCACCTGGAGCAGGGAATGCTGGCATTGGAGCAGAGGGAATGCCCACATTGCCAGCCCTGGAGGGTGCAGCACTCCAGCTTTTCCAGGGACACCGGGCAATGAACCCATCCGAGCCTGAGTAGGATCCACGCAGGGAACCTCTCCCAGCACCCGGGGCTGAGCTCCTTTAGAGAGCCTCTGCCAGTGAACTCTGCATTGTAAATAAGATGGGAAGAAGCCCCGAGCCCATCTGTGGGAACGGGAATGGCTGGATTTTCCCTGGCTGGAATCGGGGAGGCACTCAGCACATCTGCATTGCTGGTGCTGCTCAGCCTGCTCAGAGCTCTGATATTTACAGGTGCTCTCTATCCACGGTGGGAAACTCAGGAACGGAAGAAATGGCCTGGAAAACCGGGATATGGGTGAACTGGAATAAACCAGGGTGGGAGCAGAGCAGCAGCCTGGGAACACAGGCGGGGACTCGGTTCCTGCAGAACGGGTGCCAGGGTGTCCCTGATCCCACCAAACCTCTCTGTTTCCTGCCCACACCATCCAGACCTTTTCCGGAAGGTTCCTGCTCCTTGGGGTGGTGGTGGAGGCAGCCACAGCACAGCTCCTTGAACCTGTCCTGCTTTTCCTGCCTCCCAGTCCATGTTTGGGATGAGGGGCAGGCCTGGGAAGCTGATGTTTGACACTGGTACAGCAGATTGGGGTCATTTCACCGATTTCTAGGGTTTATTTTCATGAAGTAACCATGGAATCCCAGGATGGGGTTGGGAGGGACCTTAAAGCTCCCGCATTCCCAGCCCTGCCATGGGCACGGACACCTCCCACTATCCCAGGGAGCTCCAAGCCTCCTCCAACAAAACCTGGAGGTTTCCAAAGAGTAAAAAACCCCCTTGTCCTAAAACCTGTAGGTGTGGAGGGAGGAGAGCAGGACACAGGGCTGGCTGGGGTCTGTGGGATCCCTGGATGGTGTCCAGGGAGTGGAAACACCCTGCAAAGGAGAGGGGATGAGGCAGCAGTCCCAGAGACAGAGCTCGGAGCAGGTGGGTCCAGCCATCAGATAAAGCATTTTCCCTTCCTTGTTTCTCATTAAGGGATTATTCCTTCCCCCCTTGCAGATGAGTTTTGTGAGGGGATAAAACACCTTATTGAATTAAAGCAGGAAAAAAATTGTATTTTTAATTTAGAAGTTTTGATTTCTTCTCTCTCTTGAAAAAAAAAAGCCCATTTTTCAGCCCATTCCACGTTTCCTCAGGTAATCCCAGCGTGCATAACAAGCCCACAGCAGCTCCCAGGGCTTTGATGAGGAGCTGCGTTTCTATCGACAGACACTGCAGCTCACTGAGCGGAATATTGCAGTCTGCAGCTCCGATGGAAGGAGGAACCGAGGCACACGAGAAATAGATTCAGGTTCTGCAAGTAAATTACAAAGCTGTGGAAAATTAACAGTGCTGCTGTGGATTGCCACATTCCCAGCTTTCCTCCCCGCTCGTTTTCATCCATCAGGACACAAACACACTTCGGGAAGCGCTGCAGTGTCTCATTTGGACCTGACAGTGGTCATCCAAACACCTCTAAGGGTTATTGCTTGTCTGCTAGAGCTGAGCAATAGAAAATTGCTTTATTGTGCTTTATTGTTTGTTTTCTGAGCCCGGAATCTGTGATCTATAAATAATACACGTTGCTGTTGCTGTTATTATTTCTGTGTCTAATTTCCATCAATCCCCAGCTCCCTGCTTTGGAGAGCTGCAGAAACCCCAGGGAGGGAGATGGGAACCGTTCCCCGGTTTGGGGGGAAGATGGGAAGGAAGAGGAGGAATTGAGAACATCCTCTCCTGTGCTGGCTGATAAGGAAGGCTGATAACAGCCCCGGAGGTGTTACCTGGGCTGGGACAGGGGTCTGAGCTCCACCACTCCATTCCTTCCTCTCCTTCTTCTTTTTTGTGTTTTTTTTCGTTTCCAAACTACAAATCAATCGTTGGTTATTTATTTGTTATTTCATATTTATTCAGGAAAGAAAGAAATATTTCCCCCCTAAAGCAAATCAAGGATAGAATAACAACCCGGGAAAGGTCAGCATCCCTCTGCTCTGTTAATTGGATCTGTCTCCAGAGCCACAATTCCAACACTCCAAGGGCAGGAGAGGGCAGGGATATCGTAAGAATGGAAGCCAATGCCTTTGGAGGAACTGGAATTGATACTGGGTAAGGACACACCAAGTGCAGCCTCTGCTTCCAATCTCCTCTCAAGGAAGCATCAGCCCTGGGAAATTTTATCATTTTTCTCAAGGTAAATGGTTCCAGGAGGTTTTAATCCTCCAGGGTTGGTCCCAGGGGTGTAAATTCTCTTTAATGCTCCAATTATTTACAGCCCACGCTGCTCCCAACACAAAGATGCTCCAGGAGTTTCAGATATTTGATTAAAATGGGTTGGAACTCTTTGGCCATGCGTAAAATATCCGACATTCCCGAGCGTCCTGCTCTGCCAAAGGGTCCCTGAAGGGAAAAGGGGAGCAAATCCATCTGGTTCTGCGTGGGGCAATGGGTGAGGAGGCAGCAGAGGAGCCCCACTCCGGGCTTTCGCCCAGCACAGCTCCCGCTGCTCCCCTGGGCACCGTCTGTGCTGCACCCCGGAGTTCTCCAGTATCCCTCACCCCCAGCAACCAAAGATTTGGGAGAAAATCCACTACAAAACGCAGGTGTTGCTGCTGGAAGGGTTCAGGTGTTACCAGCGCTGAGAGGGCGGGACTTGGGGTTTTATTCAGCATTTGGTGTCCAGGTTTTGCTGTCCAAAGACCTCGAGGAAAGATCTCTGCAAAACACAGCAACTATTTAATTTGGAAATTTACTGAGCAATTCTTTAAGCTGGAAATTTACTGAACAATTCTTTAACTTGGAAATTAAGTGTTCTCCAACCAGGAGTTGTGCCTCCTGCTAAACCTGCAATTCTGCCAAACTTTACCCAAAGTCGGCGTGAATTATTTGGGGATGTTGCTGACAGAAGAATTCGATGATTTGGGGGTTATCAAGGAAGTGTTCATCTTAATTTAATTGGGTACTTTATTACTCTGAGGGGCTCAGAACTGCAACCATCTCATAAATAACCTTAGCTGGTGAAATAAAACCACTGACACAAAACCTTTGCTCCCTCTGATCACCTGGTGAGGGACAGCTCCTGGATTAGGATAATATTTGTGCAGCAAACACTAATCTGAAAAAAGGAAACCTAAATGTTATCCTTGGGTTGTGTTCAGGAAAGGCCATGAATGGCTGAATTTCCTGCATAACAATTAAATGTTTATTATAGAGAAATGAGCAGAGTTTTTTAGATAAGAAATTGGACAAACACCCCCCGGGTCAGAAGGCTCGGAGCACCCAATCCACATCTCCTGGCTTCTCCAAGGGCCCCAGCCTTGCTCACCTGATCACCAAAGCCCCAACATCTTGTTTTCAATTTAATTTCCATTTGATTCCAATTAGAGTATAAATGGTTTTAAAATGTGAAATTATATGGTCTATTGTAGATCTCACTTAATTTCAAATACTCACTGGACTGCACGTACCCTGCTATAAGATTGGTGTTTTCCATGAAATAAGATGTTAATTTCATTTATTCAATCCTGTACTAAGTTTTAATGGAATTATTGCAGCTAGAAAAGAATAGCACCTTTCCTTCCCTGTGTTCTGCATCTTTGTGTAAAATGACAAAGGCACATCTGGAATATTCTTATTGAAGGTTTAGGAAAATCTGTACCTGGCTCTGGAATGTATAACGATAAAAAACATATTAAATAAGGAAAAACCCTTCTTTTGAGTTTTGATGAGGCAAAAGCAAACTTTCCAATAGGTTTCCTCTCCTTGGTCGTTCTCCACCAGCTGATTTCAGAAGTGTCTGGGAACTTTTCCTGCTTTTTCCATAACATTTCTATTTCCCATTGGTTTCCCCTTTGGACCCGGTTCAGCGTGGTTTGGGTCAGAGGGACCCCAAATCCCCCCCAGTGCCACCCCTGCCATGGCAGGGACACCTCCCACTGTCCCAGGCTGCTCCAGCCCCAATGTCCAGCCTGGCCTTGGGCACTGCCAGGGATCCAGGGGCAGCTGGATCCAGGGGCAGCCCACCCCTGGGCTCGGAAACTTTTCCTTCTAAAAAAACTGGAGAAAAATGCTGATTTTTGTCTCTGTGTTGTGATTGCTTAAAATTGTTTATCATAAAACATTTCGAGGACATTAAACAATTCTTACAAGGGCAAACCCGAATTCACAGGTGCCACAACCGCCCGGGAAGGAGGAGTTTGGAGCACGGAGAAAGGCACGGTTTGCTTTGGAAATCACCACGTTCCTGCTGGGGGACTCGCTGTGAGCGCGGTGCCTGAGCTGGGAGGTTCTGCTGGTGTTTCTCCCTCCGATCGCCCAGTGACAGAATTGCGGTGATTTCCTGCCTTTCGGGCAGTGCTCTTCCCCTCGGTGCTGCTGGAGTGCAGCCGGGAGGTGCCGCGCCCGCGGTGCCACCGCGGCTCCTCTGCTGTGGCACACAGGAGCCATCTCCAGCCGGGCATTGCCAGGCTCAGAGCGGGGCTGTTGGCACCCTGGTCAGTCGGCGATGTTGTCACCCCGCTGTCGCCCTGACAGCGCCCCAGGAGCTGTGCTCAGTGTCAGGCTTTCAAGGGCTGCTGAAATACCCCTCCCTGCCTTCAGAAGATTCATTGCACCTCCTTCTCCACATCCATTATGCACCGCTGGTCACGGGAGAAAGGAACACTGTTTATTTGGAGACCATTTATAATTAGGGAAGGCCTGGAAAGGCCAAGGGAAGGGAGGTTAACAGCTGAGAGATTCAGTCCAGTGAGCATTTCCTGAGTACAGCCCAGGTGGGTGCAGATACTGGAGCCAAAAACCAGAATGCCATCCTTTCACAGAATCCCAGAATCCCTGAGGTTGGAAAAGCCCTCCCAGCCCATGGAGTCCCAGCTGTTCCATCCCCACCTTGTCCCCAGCCCAGAGCACTCAGTGCCACCTCCAGGAATTCCTGGGACACCTCCAGGGATGGGCACTCCAAACCTCCCTGGGCACTTCCAAGGCCTGAGCACCCTTTCCATGGGGAAATTCCTGCTGATGCCCACCCTGAGCCTCCCCTGGCCCAGCCTGAGGCCGTTCCCTCTGCTCCTGTCCCTGTTCCCTGGGAGCAGAGCCCGACCCCCCCGGCTGCCCCCTCCTGTCAGGGACTTGTGCAGAGCCACAAGGGCCCCCTGAGCCTCCTTTTCTCCAGCCTGAGCCCCTTTCCAGCTCCCTCAGGAATTCTCCAGCCCCTGCCCAGCTCCGTTCCCTGCCCTGGACACGCTCCAGCCCCTCCAGGGCTCTCCCGAGCTGCCCCAGGATGCCAGGGGTCCCTCAGCAGGGCCAGCACAGGGGACAGTCCCTGCCCTGCCACTGGGCACCCCTGGGCACCCCGGGCACCCCTGGGCTCGTGTCCAGCCCCTCTGCCCAGCCTGGCTGTCGATGGGGTTGGTGTGAGCCGGGGCAGGGGCTGCCCCTGGTGACCCTCACCCCACGGACCAGCCTGTCCGGGTGCCCTGCGGAGCTGCCAGCCCTCAGCACGTCCCACCCCCCGAAATCACCCACGGGCTCGCTGAGGTGCCCTGGGCCCCTGCCCAGATCATCAACAACAACATTAAACAGCACAGAAGGAACTGGACAGCACTAAAGCAAAGGACTCAGAGAAAACCCCAAACACATTCCCTGTCTCCAGGCACTGTGGGAAGACTTGTGAGGCCCAGAGTCCTTCAGATGCAACTGATTAAGAAACGAAATTTTTCACTTTGTCCAGGAAAGAACAGAGCACACTGCAGCCACTGATCCTCTCATTAAAGCTGTAGTGCTAATTAAACTAATTACACACATGAGGCTGGCAAATTGCTGGAGCCTCACAGTCAAAAGAGCCTCACATAATTCAAAAGGGCAATGATTTTTTAAGCATAAAATTGTTGGGAAAAGATATGTAAATGAAATGGAACAATCCATTAGTTAAAAATTATTGCCTTCCTTGCCTTAACACCAGGCTTGTTTTAATGTCAGGCTGATCATTTTTCAATTGTGTGCAAAGTGCTGCACTAGAAACACTCAAGTTCATAAATATCTCCTTTCCGACCCATTATCCTTCCCTTAAATTCGGGATACTGATAACGACTTCCTGTTTGATAGAGCAAGTCAGCATTGGGTGAGTGGGAGATTTCTGTTTGAGATGGGCCTGGGCTGCAGAAGGACAATTAAAATGGGATTTTACCAAGAACAGAAATCGTGGAGAATCAGAGAATTCCAGAATGGTCTGGGTGGGAAGGGCCCCCAAAGCCCCTCCAGTGCCCCCCCTGCCATGGCAGGGACACCTCCCACTGTCCCAGGCTGCTCCCAGCCCCAATGTCCAGCCTGGCCTTGGGCACTGCCAGGGATCCAGGGGCAGCCACAGCTGCTCTGGGCACCCTGTGCCAGGGCCTGCCCACCCTCCCAGGGAACAATTCCTTCCCAAAATCCCATCCAGCCCTGCCCTCTGGCAGTGGAAGCCATTCCCTGTGTCCTGTCCCTCCATCCCTTGCCCCAGTCCCTCTCCATTTCTCTCCCAGGCTCCCCTCAGGCACTGGAAGGGCAGGATTAGTTCCCCCCAAAGCTTCCTTTCTCCAGGCTGAACATCCCAAGTACCTCAAGGAGTTACATTGGTTGCACATGCAAACAACTGGGAAGAGTGAGGGACGCCCACATTCCCGTGGTCCTGGTGCCACACGTCCCTCAGCCCACCCCGCCTGGGTGACCCCAGCTGTCCCTGCCAGCCCCGGGCTGTCCCTGTGCTGCTGTCACGAGGGAACAAAGCCATTTGTGCCCAGCTCCAACAAAATCTCTCCTCGTGGATGGATGTTTTTCCCTAACTCCCATTCTCTCCCCGAGCTGGTGATGGATTGCACGGCGTGCCCGGGAATTATTCTCCTCCAGAGCAGCTCCATCAGCTGCAAAATCCCATTCACCTGTTTCCCCGGCTCTATTAACTCAAGCAAACCCTCCTTTCCCTTCAATTGATGCCAACATTATATATTCCTTAATGGAATGTGTGAGTTCCATGTAGAACAGAGAGCCACATCTGCTTTTGCAAATAGTGGAGTTTTACACGGAATATTTTATATCCGGAGCTGTAGATCACTCCCATTTATATTGCACTAAAGAAATTTCCATTTTTCCCCTGTTTACAAGCTGTTTTCTGTTCAGAAGAGCATCTGTAAAGGAACCTGAGTGAAAAATGAGCACGGAGAGTTTGGAAAAGCTGGAGGGAAGTTTTCTAAACATTCCCATTTTTTGGTGTAGGCTTCAATTAGGAAGAAAGTCTTTACTCAGAGGATGTGGAACAGATTGCCCAGAGCAGCTGTGGCTGCCCTGGATCCCTGGCAGTGCCCAAGGCCAGGCTGGACATTGGGGCTGGGAGCAGCCTGGGACAGTGGGAGGTGTCCCTGCCATGGCAGGGGTGGGATGGGTTGGGATTTAAGGTCCCTTCCCACCCAAACCATTCCATGTGCTGCCTTCTGGAGTCCTGCAGGGACGCTGCAACACCTCCTGCACTCCAGATGTTGCCAGATGTGCTCTCCTTGCCTTGAAACCCCCTTGCTGTGGGAATACGGAATGGGATCCAACCCATTTCCATGGAAGGAGGCAGCTCCCGACCTGTGCATTTCCACAGGAATTCTCACCCCGGGCAAACACAGACAACGTCTCAGCGAGGGCCCCAGGGGGGGAATGCTGGGAAAGCTGACGGAGCCTTAAATGAACAGAACAGGCCCCTGGAGCTGAGTGCAATGATCCCTCCAGGTCCCAGGCTGTGTTTCCCCTTTCCCAGGGACAGGGGGGCTGGAGCTCAGCGTGGAGGCACCCACGGTGTGCAGACAGAAACAGAAACGCTCCTCTGAGCCAGTTTTCTCCTCCCAGTCGGAGGAAGCAAAGGCAGGGCAGGCTGCTGGAGACGGAATTTCATCCTGGCCGTGTGTGACCGTGGCCAAAGGGAGCCTGGAGCCAGAACTGGAGCAGAACTCGCCCCTCTCTGCCTCTGCCTCTCTCCTTACACACCCAGAGCACATCCATGTTTCTGTTCCGCCGTTCCGGACCCCACTGCTGGGATGCCACCAGCACTCCTCCCTCCCCTTTAATTATTTCCCCCTGCATATAACAATTTGTTTTCCCCAGCTGATAAATATCATCAATTTAAGGAATGTTACTGTAATATAAGCCATGAATATATTTAGTGTATAGCAAGCGTGCTCTCCCTTTGTCTCTGGAACAGAAACACAGCTTGATTTATCGTGTTATTCTGCCCCACACCAGCTCATTTTTCCAGGGGAAAAGCTGCAGATGTGGAACAGAGGGGAGAGGGGAGCTGCCAGCCTTGGTTTGAGCTCTCCTTGCTGCCCTCGTGGCTGTGGGATGGGAGGGGGGGGCAGCGAGGGCCCCACAGCCCAACCTCGGAACCCTCAAGGGTTCAAGGACTCATTTTGAGGGATGGGAGCAAGGAGGGGTGGGAGACACATCCAGCATTCCCACAGAGCCCAGCATGGACACCTGGGCACCTCCTGAGGCATCAGCAGACTCCCGGAGGGCTGGTGGCACTGGTTTACAGCAGCCCTGCCGGGTGGAAATCCTTGCAGATCAGTGTCTCACAACCCCTCCTCTTCCATCCTGTAAAAATGAGCCGTAACACTCATTTTCTGCCCTCCTTCCTAATTAGAAATTACAACCAAGCACTGCCTGCTTGGACCTTTCAATATCTGCTCCAGCCCCTCCCATCCCTGGATTTATTCCCTATCAGTTATTAACAAATCCTTCCCTTTCTGGCATAAACCTTCACTGGTGCCCTCCCTTTTGTCTGCTCAGTAAATACGAGCTCGGAGCTCCTCATTCAGCAGGAAATGAGAGCACTGGCCGGAGCTGCCTGTCCTGGATGATGGACTGAGCAGGAGCCGTGTCCTGGGGGATTATCCCCGCCCTGAACATCACACTCCTTGTATCTAAACATCCAGAGATGTTTTCTTCCCGCTTCCCAACAGCAGTACACAGATAAATTTTCTAATGGATTTTCTGTTTGCCTGTCACTCGGCTGATCCAGCAGACAGAAATATAACAGCAATATCCACTTATTCCAAAAGTACCTGGGCAGTCCCAGCGCTGCTGTGGATGGGGTTGGATGCTCTGGGACGCTGGGAATTGCAGAAGGAGCGTTTCCTCTTCCACTCCTTCCCCTTTTCCATTAGGACAATTCCCGGTGCTGCGAGGGGTGACAAAGAGCCATTAAAGCCATTGCTGCCTGCGGGGTTCAAACAGGGAGGGCAAAGCCGGGCAGCTGGGGATGTCCCTTGCCCTGTCCCCTGTCCCTCCCACCCTGCAGCTCGGCCTGAGCCATCAATTGCCCCAAATTGCTGCGTTCTCCCTCTCGGTGGTGCTCTGTAAGGAGCTGGGGGAGCAGCGCCAGGACAGGGCTGCTGTGCATGTCTCACACAGTTCTTATTCTTATTCTTATTCTTATTCTTATTCTTATTCTTATTCTTATTCTTATTCTTATTCTTATTCTTATTCTTATTCTTATTCTTATTCTTATTCTTATTCTTATTCTTATTCTTATTCATATTCTTATTCTTATTCTTATTCTTATTCTTATTCTTATTCTTATTCTTATTCTTATTCTTATTCTTATTCTTATTCTTATTCTTATTCTTATTCTTATTCTTATTCTTATTCTTATTCTTATTCTTATTCTTATTCTTATTCTTATTCTTATTCTTATTCTTATTCTTATTCTTATTCTTATTCTTATTCTTATTCTTATTCTTATTCTTATTCTTATTCTTATTCTTATTCTTATTCTTATTCTTATTCTTATTCTTATTCTTATTCTTATTCTTATTCTTATTCTTATTCTTATTCTTATTCTTATTCTTATTCTTATTCTTATTCTTATTCTTATTCTTATTCTTATTCTTATTCTTATTCTTATTCTTATTCTTATTCTTATTCTTATTCTTATTCTTATTCTTATTCTTATTCTTATTCTTATTCTTATTCTTATTCTTATTCTTATTCTTATTCTTATTCTTATTCTTATTCTTATTCTTATTCTTATTCATGCAGAATTTGTCCTTCGGTCCCAGCTGCAGCTCCTGCTGCCTGACCCCGGTGCTGTCCATAGAGCTGGGAGCTGATCGTCCCCCAGGACAGAGGGAATCCCGGGATTAAGGCTGGAAAAGCCCTCTCAGCCCACCGAGTCTGAGCTGTGCCCATCCCCACCTTGTCCCCAGCCCAGAGCCCTGAGTGCCTCCTCCAGGAATTCCTGGGACTCCTCCAGGGATGGGCACTCCAAACCTCCCTGGGCAGCCCCTGCCAAGGCCTGACCACTCTTTCCATGAGGAAATTTTTCCTAATATCCAGCCTGAGCTTCCCCAGTGCCACCTGAGCCCATTCCCTGTTGTCCTGCCCCAATCCCCACAGTTTTAGCCCTGCCCAGGATAAATTTGGTGCGTGGGGATCCAAGCTCTGCCTCCAGCCCGGGCTGAGCTCAGTCCTGCTGAGCTCCAGGCTCAGCTCCAACCCCAGAAACGCAGTTTTGTGCCTCCGCTCCCCGGGCAGCAGCCTGCAGAGTGCTGCTGAGTCCTTCCCCAGCCCCCTCTCCCCGCAGTTCGGTGCCCAGGCTGCAGTGCCAGGGCAGCCCGCGAGGACAAAGCAGTGCTTTGGGCTGGAAGGGACCCCAAAGCCCCTCCAGTCACTGCCAGGAGGCTGGGCCAGGCTGGGCTGGGATATTGCTTTGGGATGGATGAGCCCTGTGCCTGTCTTCAGCTGTCTGGCGGGGGAGTTATTATCCCATAATACTCTGTAATTACAGCTCACAGCGGATCCATTCCCCTGCGTGCCCAGGGTGGGAAGGGAGGGACAAGCAGGAGGGGTGCAGGGACAAACACGAGCTCGACCTTGAGGGGCTCGCCTTTGCCATCCCGAACGCTCCTCGCAGCCCGGCCTTCCCGGGGCTGCGGGGGCCCTGGGGCCGGGAGCCAGGGAAAAGCAGCTTCAGGGAATTCATGGGCATGGGCAGGCAGGGAAGGCAGGGAAGAGCAGCGTTTCCAGCAGAGGGGACATGCAGAGGGTATCGCCTTTCTTTGTGCCTTCCTTTGCAGCTCTTTTCCACGTGTCCCTAAAACGTTTGGATTCGTCCCAGTGCTGAAAAACTTCCCTGGGGGTGGAGGAATCTCCCCAGCACGAGGGGGTTCCGTGCCCAGGAGGTGTCGGGAACATGGGTAGGGATGGCCAGAAGGGAATCCCAGAGTCCCAGAAAGGACACAGCAATTCCAGCCCACCTGGGGAGTGATTTCTCCAATGGATGATTTCTCCAATGGATGATTTGTCCAGTGGATGATTTCTCCAATGGATGATGTGTCCAATGGATGATGTGTCCAATGGATGATGTGTCCAGTGGATGATTTCTCCAATTCATGACTTCCCCAATGGATGACTTCCCCAATGGATGATTTCTCCAATGGATATTTCTCCAATGGATGATTTGTCCAGTGGATGATTTGTCCAATGGATGACTTCCCCAATGGATGACTTCCCCAATGGATGATTTCTCCAATGGATGATTTCTCCAAAGGATGACTTCCCCAATGGATGATTTACCCAATGGATGATTTCTCCAATGGATGATTTCTCCAATGGATGATTTCTCCAATGGATGACTTCCCCAATGGATGATTTCTCCAGTGGCTGATCTGTGGAATGCTGTTTGATTTTTAAAACACAGGTAGTCTTGTCTAGGGGGGAAATCAAACAAAAACCATAGAAACTGTGTGAACCAAGGATTTCAGTACCTGTTTTGAGTCCCGAGGGACTGGAAGGGGGAATGCTGGTTATTTGCTGCCGCCCGGGTACAGCCAAGCCCTGAGGAGCCGAGGATCCAAGCAGCTCTGTAAAGCAGATTTTCAGCCGTGTTTCTCCTGGCTGTGTTGTTCCATAAATCCATCCGGGATGGATTCCCTCCTGGCTGGGGCTGTCAGGGCAAAAAGCAGAATTGAAGAGGAATAAAATCAGCCTTGCTCCCCTCATCTGCTCCTGCTCAGGGCCTGCAGGAGCAGAGCTGCAGCTGACTGCCGTGGTCCTGCTCCCACTGACCCACGGACGGGCAGCTTCTGCTCCACGGGCTGGAACAGTCCCAGGGAAACCTCTCCCAGAAAAACCTCCCAAAGGAGAACTCCCTGCCAGAGACCTTTAAGGGCTGTTCCAGCAGTGGTAATAAGCATTATAAATGATTTCTGGATTTCTTACCCTTTAGAATATATATCAGAGAAATGAGTTTTAATGGCCTTTATTAAAATGTTCCTGTAGCCAGCAGTGCATTTGCAGTGGTGGGGACTCTATAAAAAAGCAAACGTTTATGATGTACACCAGGAGAGTTTTGCATAATAGCTGATCTTTTTCATTTTAATTTATCTACCACGATTTATCCTCTTTATTCTTTCCCACCCTTTCTTTCCCCCTAACCTACTGAAAAACTTCCTCCTCCCTGAAATTCCCACTGTCTTGCCCTTAAATCGGTGGGTTTGATTCATTATGCTCCATTCTGGAGCAGGACAGTGGTGCTAATCCTGTTTTCCAGTCTGGAGATAAACAGACTTACCCAAAAACAAAGGCATGTGGAAAGGACATGTGCAGGCTGCTGGGTTTGAAGTTGGAGACAGGCAAAAAAAGAGAAGAATCTTGGGATCACAGGAAAATCTCCACAAAAGAGCCCTGACCCGGAGGAGGCTGCAGAAGTGGGAGATAAGACACATTTTCTGGTTTGATTCTTCAAGAAAAATCAGACTTTTATGTTGTCTGTAATCAACTTCAATCAACCATTTCCCAGCAGCCCTGGCTCACCAGGGACGGGAGGGTGGCCAGGGGGACAAACTCTGCCAGAAGGGCTGGAGGGAGGATCCAGGGANAACAACAATTACAAATCCCAACAAAGGAGGAGCATTTGCTGATTGCAGCACAAGTGATGGTGGCAGAAGGATTCCCATTAGTGGAGAGACCAGAGAGATTCTGGCTCATCCCTCTGGNTGACAGACCTGCCCTCAGTGCAGGGAGTCAGAGAATCAGGGAATCCTGGAATGGTTTGGGCTGGAAGGGACCCCAAAGCCCCTCCAGTGCCACCCCTGCCACGGCAGGGACACCTCCCACTGTCCCAGGCTGCTCCCAGCCCCAATGTCCAGCCTGGCCTTGGGCACTGCCAGGGATCCAGGGGCAGCCACAGCTGCTCTGGGCACCCTGTGCCAGGCTGTTAAATTCCCTGGATTGCACAGATTCCATTTCCAGTTTCCATGGAACAGTTAAACACCTGGCTTTGGAGCCAGGAATTATCGTATCCTCAATAAAAGCTCAAAGATCACCCCCAGCTCACTGAACCTGGGCATGCAAAGAGCCAAATCTGTATTTTTATTGGCAGGGGGAACAGCTGGAATAACATTTTAAGCCCCCTTTTTCTCTCCTAATAAGATAAAAACCATCACAGTATACAGCTATATTTAAATTATATTTTTAAAAATACCAGAAAAGTCCCATATTTAATTAAGCAAACTGGTTTTCTTTGTTGCTGGCTGCTCCATATTTCCTGGCATAATTTTACCATATTTAACAATAATTACATTATTTATTATTATACATTTATTATATGTATTAAATTAAATAATAATACATTTATAATATAATTATAAATTAATTTAATTAATTTTAATTAATTACCATATTTAACAACAATTACAAATCCCAACAAAGGAGGAGCATTTGCTGATTGCAGCACAAGTGATGGTGGCAGAAGGATTCCCATTAGTGGAGAGACCAGAGAGATTCTGGCTCATCCCTCTGGGAGAGCCGGGTTTGGCTCATCCCTCTGAGCTGGAAAACTCAGCTTTTTAAAAATAAAATCATAGTCGTGGAATCCTAGGGATGGAAAAGACCACCTGGACATGAGAGGTCGTCGGACCTGCGGTGGCTCGATCCTGATTTAAATTAAATTGGATCGATCTTTGTTAGGAAGGAAATTGGCACTGGATGGGGGAGGTGGGAATTGGCCAACAAAACCCAAATGAGGCAATAGGAGGGATATGAATGAAGGATGTGGTACAGAATTATTGTATTAAATTCCTGTCCTGGCCCCGATCCTGCTCAAAGCTCAGGAGCAAGCGAATAAAAGCCTGGTGCTTGTTTTTCCTGAGCTGTCAGCACATCGGTATTTAATGACTGCTGGAGCAGATCAAGTGAAAAGAGCTTTCTTTCACACTTATCTGTCACCATCAAGCTTTTATTTCCTTTGTCAGATGTGATTTCGAAGTAGCAGGAGCTGTGGACACGATTTTTGATTTATTTATGGTTCAGAATTATTATTTTTTTATCAAAATCCAAAGTTATTCATTTTACAGCTGCTCTGTGGTATCTGATATCTGACACACACGGAGAAGGGAAGATGCTTCCTAATTACAAAAGCCGAGTGTGTTGTTTGCCTTCCCAACTTTGATTAAAAGTTCTTTTTATTTCATAGGAACAGAGAGTCCTGGAATGGTTTGGGTGGGAGGGACCCCAAAGCCCCTCCAGTGCCACCCCTGCCATGGCAGGGACCCCTCCCACTGTCCCAGGCTGCTCCCAGCCCCAGTGTCCAGCCTGGCCCTGGGCACTGCCAGGGATCCAGGGGAAATTTCTCCCAGCTCTGCTCTCTCCAAATCTCTCCATTCAATCCCAGCCCCTGCAATTTTTCTCAAAGGTCTGAGCTGGGATGAGAGGTGAGATTTGAAGCTGTCTCTGCCACAGAGAACTCCGAGTCCAGCTGCATTTCTAGCATTTAATAGTGATTGATAGCATCATTAACCCATTCTTGCATTAATTTTGTGATAAACAGACTGAGAGCCACGACTCCTCGTCCCTTTTTTATGGATAACCACTGGAAAAAGCACAAATATCTGTTACAAAAATACGAAGTACAAATGTCCGTATCACATCCCCCAAAGCAGGATGAGTTCCTTGTGATCAAAGACAGCCGGTTTCAAATTGAAACATTTAAAATTATTTAAATTAAACAGTTTAAGTTTGGCTTACATAAGGTCACGGAAGTGTTGGAATCTTAAGAAGTGAATTGATGCAGCCATTTTCCCTCCTGTCTTATCCCTCGTGTTGACAAACACCCGTTTGCCAAGGAAAACATTGGATGAATTCGTGCAGATCAAAGCCAGAAATAAACGCTCCCTTTTCCCCATTCCCAGAGGACTCCAGGGTGTCACTCATCCCAGCAGGGGCCCATATGGCTGCTCCTTCATCCTCCCCCCACACAGATATTCCCTAAGGATTGTCCCTAAATGAAACAAAAATACCCAAAACCCTCCTGACACCCGGTAATGTCCCGGGAACCCAAAGGCTCGGGATGAGGGAGGGTGAGGATTTCCTCCCGGATGTGAAGGGAAGCACAGAGGAGAAAGGAATAAAGGCAAACAGGTCCTTTTTGCCAGGCAAAGACAAAACCATCTTCATCTGGGTGGGAGCAAAATGTGCTCCAGGACCCCTCAATGCCAAAAAAAGGCCTAAAATTCCGATTTTTCTGATTTCATCTCATCTCCGTGGGGCTTTTCCAGGTCCCTGATTCCAGAACCACTCTCAGGAGATCGATTTCAAGTGCTGGGAATGTTGAATCCTCTGCCCTCAGTTTGCCTGAGGATCCCTCGGACACAGGGGATGCTCAGGGACGGCGCCTTTGGAATGCGGCTCCCGGGAGAATCCTCAGGAGAGAACCGCGGGAAAAGCAACCTCTAATTAATTAACTCCCTGCTAGGATTGAATGGATTAACAGCTGGAACATGGATGTACCTGAGCACATCCAGCCAAGGATGGCAGAGCTGCAGAGTGAACTGGGAAACAGCAACATGGGAAACAGCAAATTTCGGAAAGAGCAAAATAGGGAAAGAGCTCCAGGATCCTGCTCCTCCCAGCCACACAGATCCCTGCAGGATTCCCAGGAAATCCTCCCTGGAGTCTCCCAGCTCACACCCATCCCACTCAGCCAAACCACAACCAAAAAATCTCATTTATGGTCCCTCCTTGAGCATTTGCAGGACATTGGATATTCCCTTTCTGCAAAGCAAAGCTGAGCTTTGTGTGCAGAAGTTGTAGGTCAGAAAAATCAAGGAAAAGCCACGTTTTCCTAGAGCTAAACTGAGGTTTCCCATCCTTTCCTGCACAAGCTGGGATCTGCCACCCCTCCCTGCAGGAGCTGCCTGGGTTTGGCAAAGCTCCCCCAAGCTTTTTGCACCTCCCGGCCCCACTTTAAATAAAACATTCTCAAAGTGTCTTTCTCAAACGCACAGCAGTAACTGCACAGCAGCACTCAATATGTAATTACTTCCACAGGAAAGATCATTTTATCATGTCGAAAAGACAAAACAAAACAAAAGCAAACAAACAAACAAACAAAAAAACCCACAAAAAACAAACTAACAAAAAAACCAAAACCCAAACAACCCCCCAAAGTGGGATTTTAAGGCCAATTAAAGGGATACAAACACGTGGTCAGCAGAGATTATTTGGTTTAGTCCATTCTAATAAAAGCAGCAGCTTGAAATGGTTTGTTATGACAGGAAAATATCGAGTGCATGGACTCAGGGCTGCAAACTCATCCAGGAGAGCCCAAACGTCGTTTTCCTCCTCGATTCTGCTGGAATTGGATGGAACACGATAAAAACAATAAAACAATAACATTGATTAGAAACGGCAGAAATTCCAGCAGGAGCAGGAACAGCCCTCGATCCCCTCGAGGGACCGTCCCACCACGGGGGAGTCCCTTGGACCTCCCCACCGAGCCCATCCCTGCTGCTCCCTCCAGAGCGCTCGCCTTGGGCCAGGCTGGGATATCCCAAATCCTCTCCTTCCTTGCCTGAACTCTTCCTCACGTGGGGCCTCATTTCTGCTTCCCTGTGCTTCCCATCCTTTGCCAGCTGTCCCACCACATTTCCTCTTTCCCATCCATTTATTAATTTATCATTTATTTCTCCCACTCCCTTTCAGCCTCTCCTCCCTCACTCAATTTTTCCTTTCCTCCCCTCATCACCGACTTCAGCACCGGACAAAGCCCAGACTTGTTAAGCCTCTCCCGTGATTTTTGCACGTGCAAGAGCAAGAAATTCTTGTTTTAACCTCATGGTGTGGTTTGATCCAACAGCTTCACTGTTGGGGGGTACCTGTCCTGAGAAAAACTCATCTATACTGAAAAAAATATTTATTTCAATGCAAACCTCGTGGAAATGGCTGGTAAATCACTGGTAAACCACCACAGCTCTTTAGTCTGGTCCTACATCCACTCCCGGACATCATAAAAGCTGTTTAAGTGTGGTGATCACGAACTCCGAGCGTTGAACTCGTGTTTGATGCCGGGTAATTGTGGTTTTTCACCCCAGCAATCCTTCCTTGGGCTTTTCCAAGCGCTGCCCTGAATTTTCAGGCCCAGAAAATCAATCCCGCTCCTCCAGCGCGCGGCTCCCGATTGAGTCAGGTCCGAGCTGGGAGCTCCCGCGGTGCCCGCGGTCCGCGGCGAACCCGCCCGGGGAGCGGCTGCGCCCCGCGCCAGGCAGGGCTGGGGGCACCCCTGGAAAAGGCTCCTGGGGAAAGCAGCCGCTGGATTAGCACCGCGAGACCGCCCCTCTCCCGGGAAGAGCAGTGCGAAATTCCTGGGAAACGCCGCCTGTGCCGGAGCTCCCTCCTGCTGAGGCTGGGATGCGGGGAGGCAGTGCCTGTCGGGGCATTTTGGGGGGTGTCTTAAAACCAGCAAAACCCCAAACAAACAAATACAACCCAAACTGTGCCCGAATATAACCCAAATATAACCCAAACATAACCCAAATATAGCCCAAATATAACCCAAATATAACCCAAACATAACCCAAATACAACCCAAACTGTGCCCGAATATAACCCAAATATAACCCAAACTGTACCCAAATATAACCCAGATTGTACCCAATATAACCCAAATTATACCCAAATGTAACCCAAATAAAACCCAAATTGTCCCAAATATAACCCAAATTGTACCAAATATAACCCAAAATATACCCAAATCTAACCCAAATAAAACCTAAATTCTGCCCAAATATAACCCAAATTGCACCCAAATAAACCCAAATTGTGGCTAAATACAACCCAAATTGTCCCAAATATAACCTAAATTGTACCCAAATAAAACCCAAATTGTACCCGAATAAACCCAAATTGTGCCCAAATACAAACCAAATTGCACAAATAAAACACAAATTGTGCCCAAATAAAACCCAAGTTGTGCCCAAATAAAACCCAAATTGGGGCTAAATAAAACACAAATTGTACANGTAACCCAAATAAAACCCAAATTGTCCCAAATATAACCTAAATTGTACCCAAATAAAACCCAAATTGTACCCAAATATAACCCAAGTTGTACCCAAATAAACCCAAACTGTACCCAAATATAACCCAGATTGTACCCAATATAACCCAAATTGTGCCCAAATATAACCCAAATATAATCCAAATATAACCCAAATAAAACCTAAATTCTGCCCAAATATAACCCAAATTGCACCCAAATAAACCCAAATTGTGGCTAAATACAACCCAAATTGTCCCAAATATAACCTAAATTGTACCCAAATAAAACCCAAATTGTACCCGAATAAACCCAAATTGTGCCCAAATACAAACCAAATTGCACAAATAAAACACAAATTGTGCCCAAATAAAACCCAAGTTGTGCCCAAATAAAACCCAAATTGGGGCTAAATAAAACACAAATTGTACCAAATAAAATCCAAATTGTACCAAAATAAACTCAAATTGTACCCAATAAAACCCAAATTGTACCAACATAAAATCTACATTTCAGCCCAGCACTTTTTTGGTGCAGCTCAGCAGAAGCTCCTTCAGTGATGAAGCTCCAACACAAGACTCAGTTACAGCGCTTTGAATAATGGCTGATCCTCAAAAAAATTCCCAATTTTTGCCTTCCCACCCCCTGGAGAAGCAGCAGGAAAACCAGCTCTGTTCTCACTGCAGGAGATTTTCCCGGTCCACACCCCTATTCCACCTCTGAGCAGGCAGAAACCAACAAATCTGTTCTTTTTTCGAGATCCCTCTCAAGAAAAGCACAGAATTCTTTCCATTAACAGCGTCCAAGCACCTGCCAGGGAACGGAGCTGGAACCGGCGGCAATAAATCCCCTGCCCGAGCTTATCTGTGCGGCACAGAGCAGCAGCAGCGCCTGCCCCTGCCGGGAGCCAGCAGGGAACGCACGCCAGCCTTTCCCGGGATGTTCTGGGAATGTTCCCCCTCTCCTGTGCCAGGGCCCTGCCTGTGTTTTGGGCAAACCCCCTGGGCTGGCTGTGGGGATGGGTGAAACCAGCCCTGGGAGTCTGGGAAGTTCCAGAGGTTGTATTAAAAAAGGTTCCAGTTCTACAGATAAGGCAGAGCAATAAAAATCGTGAGAAATGGAGAAATGAGCGATTCCAGCAGGGTGAGGGCAGGGAAGGAGCTCGGCTGAGGAGGGGGGACTGCAACAGGCACTGCTGGGCAAAAATCACCTGAATTCAGGTTTGGGGGGCAGTTTTATTCCTCTCCATGCCAGAGGTGTCTTTAGAGCCCAAAGGGAGAGGAATAAATCCTGTGGGAATGGCCGAAGGAGCTGGGAAAGGGGCTCAGGCTGGAGAAAAGGAGCTCAGGGGGCCCTTGTGGCTCTGCACAACTCTCTGACAGGAGGGGGCAGCCGGGGGGGTCGGGCTCTGCTCCCAGGGAACAGGGACAGGAGCAGAGGGAACGGCCTCGGGCTGGGCCAGGGGAGGGGCAGGGTGGGCATCAGCAGGAATTTCCCCATGGAAAGGGTGCTCAGGGATTGGAACTGCCCAGGGAGGTTTGGAGTGCCCGTCCCTGGAGTGGGCCGTGGGACTGCAGCTGCTGCCCAGCACTGGAGGTCAGATTTCCATTGAAATTGCAAATCTGGCAGAGATTTTCCCTGCACTGAGCCAGCAGAACGCCCCTGCTCTGGTTTCCCTCAGTGTCGGCTCTGCTGAGCTCCTGCCCTGCCCAAGGACAGAGAGGGCCCTCGCGCCCCCACTCAGCAGAGCTGGCAGTTGGTGGCACTTCCGTGGCGGTGACATCCCCGCGTGCTCGGGCTGGATTCGCTCCCTCGTTTCCAGGTTCGTGGAACACGGAGCATTCCTTCACCTCCCCTGCCGGGGCAGAGGGACTCCCTGGACAGGGACTGTGCCTCAAACCAGCTCCCGAGGCTGAAGTTCCTCAGCTCGGTCCAGCTGTCCCCTGCTGCGGGTGGGATGGAGAAACTTCTCCTGAACAGAGCTCAGTGACAGCTCGAGGTCACACAAGAAGCTTCCCGCAGCTCCAAGTGCTCATTTTGGTCCTTTACCAGGCAGCTTTGGGAATTCTGGTTCTGCCGGGGTCACAGTCCCTTCCTCATCCTCATCCTCACCGATCCCGCTCCTCTCCCCTTGCAGGACCAGCTGCAGGAGAGCCGGAGGGAGCTGCTGCTCTCCAGCCCGGAGCTGTGGTGGGTCTGAGGGCAGCGTGTGGGGCTGGGGACAGGGAGAACCCCGGGGCACTCTCCAAAGCCTCCGTGCCCTGTCCTGGAGCAGGGCGGGGGCTGTGGCAGAGGAGCTGAGGGGAGGTGGACACGGGATTAGGATGGGATTTGTCGCTAATGCAGGGTCTAAACACTGCCAGAGCAGCACCCGATACCCAACGATCCATCACAAGGGATCATCGGCAGGACCTGCTCCCTCCTGCTGGCCCTCGAGCTCCAGGGACACCCCCACCCTGCTCGGGGGAACAGCGGGGCTGCCCCAGGAACCCCGGGCTCAGCTGTGGTCCCAGTCCGTGTCCGGAGGGCTCTGGATCAGCAGGGCGGGATGGGGACGGTCAGGGTGGGATGGGATCACTCAGGGTGGGCTGGGATCACTCAGGGTGGGATAGGAACACTCAGGGTGGAATGGGAACACTCAGGGTGGGATGGGAACACTCAGGGTGGAATGGGAACACTCAGGATGGGATGGGAACACTCAGGGTTTGGTTTGGAACACTCAGGGTGGGATAGGAACACTCAGGGTNAGGGTGGGATGGGAACACTCAGGGTGGGATAGGAACACTCAGGGTGGAATTGGAACACTCAGGATGGGATGGGAACACTCAGGGTTCGGTTTGGAAAACTCAGGGTGGGATGGGGACACTCAGGGTGGGATGGGGACACTCAGGATGTGATGGGAACACTCAGGGTTCGGTTTGGAACACTCAGGGTGGGATGGGAACACTCAGGGTGGGATGGGGACACTCAGGGTGGGATGGGATCACTCAAGTTTGCAATCTTTGGCCTTGCAGAATTCACAGTTGGAAAGCAACAAAGAATCTCTGGAGCTGCTTGAGGGCTTTGTCCCGTGTTTGAGCAGATCTCAGCAGTGCTTACTCACCCATCCCAGCGGGAATGTTCCTGTCTCCATCCAAATGAGTGTTGGCACCACCATCACCCGAAGAAGGCCCCGTTTTGTTGCCCCTCTGGCCGTGCTCCCTCTCCAGCAGAAAGCTGCTGTTTTCCCCGAGCTCCGAGGGTTTTTGCCCAAAGCAGCAGCCGGGAGCATCGTTCCCAGCCCTGCTGCTGCGGGGCCCGGCTTGGCCACGATTCCCCAGCACTCCCCGGTGAAGGAGGAATTTGTGCCCGAGCTCACAGCCTCGCCTGCCTGAGCCTTTGGTCTCACTTGGAAGTGATTTGGGGAGAACTCGTGTCGGGGATAATGTTCTTCCTGATAACAAATTAAGCTGCTAAATTAGCATGTCTCTGCAGAACCAGCTGAAAGAGAAACATTAAATTAAAAAAGCAATTTTCTCCATGAGGTGATGATTTAGCAAGGATTTCATTGCACCCTGTGAATCCCAGCCTGCTGCTGGGCCAGGTTGTCATAATAAATATTGGAGAATCGAGGTTTGCATCTGTATTTCTCCAAGCTTTTTGTTGATCGTTGTTAGAAATAATCACAGAAACTTCTGGAGCTGAATGAAATCCGTAAGGACCATCAAATCCAGCTCCCTTTTGGAGCAGTATTCTTTACAAGGAGCATTCAGACCTCACCTACTGCAGAATTTTGGGGGTGACAAAAAAGCATTTAATGGCAGCATTTGGTCAATCCTCATTATGTGATTTCCATCCTCTCATCCCTGAAAAGAGGTTTAGGACAAAGTTTAAAACTTCTATAACTAGAAATGTTGTATCTTCCATATTTTATAGCATTAGGAATAGAGGAAAGGGGTGCCTGAGGGGGAAAGGAAAATTCTGGAAAGCAGCCTTGGAGCTGGGGGTGGGGACTGTGGAACCTGTGCGGAGGTGGCTCCCGGGGACAGGGTTCAAACGTGACCGGGGTGGTTGGTGCTTGGACTGGATGGTCTCAAAGGTCTTTTCCAGCCTGAACAATTCTGGAATTCTACAAAAAAAAACCAAAACAAAAAAACCCAAACAAACAACAAAAAAAAAAACAAACAAAAAAAAACCAACCTTGGGGTAGAAAACATTTAAATTTCCCGTCTTTCTTTCATTTATGGTTACTCTGAGTGAGTTGGGAGCCTCAGCCAGGGCTGTCCCTTCCCCTCAGCCTGCAGCGCTTCCCTGACCCCGCTGCTGAATTCCCGAATTCCCAACCCCAGCCATCAGCAGCCTGGAGTTGCCTTGGCAACTTGGCTGGATGGGTTCCCCCTTTCCCTCCCGTCTCCCTCCGCTCAGGCTTTCCCCTGCATTTCTGGGAGCTCAGTGTCAATATTGAAGTTGGAGGGCGGAGGAAGGGACTGGTTTAATGGGTGTGAAGGATTCGGAGGGACGCGGTGAGGGACACGGTGAGGGACACGCTGGGAAGGGCCAGAGGAGGAGGAAAACAGAGCTGGCAGTTCTGATGTCACAGCCGGGGGGCTCCCAGGGAAATCACCCCCCTCTTTGCGTTTTACAGGGCAGGACTGTAAAATCAGGGAATATTCGGGAGCTTCAATCGCATCCCTGCCCTGCCCACCTCACACTGGAGTGGTTTTTCCAGCCCTTGTCCCTCTGGGAGGAGGGCAGCGAGGGGAAGTGCTGCTATCCCCAGGGGCAAAGGACAGGCTGCAAAAAGCAGCTGGAAAATCCAGGCTCCCCCAGGTCTGAGCAGGGACCGCAGCTCCTCCAGCAGCAGAGCTCGGACATTGCAGAGCCCGCGGGGCAGTGAGAAACCATCGAGCTCCGCGGAGCAGCCGCTGGAGACGACCCCAGACTCCTGGGAAGATGCAAATGAGTGAAATCCAAACAATTCCCTCAGCAGAACTGCACTGCAGGGACTCCAGGGCACCCCTGGGGCAGTGATGTCCCTCGGAGCCCTCTCCGGGTGTCCCCAGATCTCCATCCCCCCCAGAGCTCAGGAATGCCTCGTGCTCCCACTCCCCCTCTTTCCACTATTCCACCCCCTCCCAGCTCCTTTCCCTTCCCCTTGAGCTCCCCCCTCCCTTTCCATCCTCCCTCTCCAGCCCTCTCCATTGCTGTCTCTGCCCTGGTTTTTCCCTTCCACATATAAATTATGGCCCTCACCAGTTGCATTTTAAAAAGTAGAATTTTGTTATCTACGACTCCATATTTTTTATCCTTTTTAATTTGCAACTCAATTTTCTGCCCCCGCTCCAGTCCCAAGTAGCTTCTTCTTTGTAAAATATTTCCTGTAGAAGTTGCTTTCATTGTCTGAGCTCTCCCTGCAATATTTCTTATCAATTAGATAATAAATTATGGCTCTGACAGTGTTGCTTAACTGGAGTTCACGCTCACGGTGACTCCTGAAGAATCCAGCAGAAGTTAATCCATCCTGGGCAGTTCTGTTTGTTCCCTTTAGCTGGAGAACCACGGCGTGGTGTAGTGCTGGAATTCCTGATTGTATCCCAAGGGACAACGTGGAAAAGAGGGACAAGCGTAAAATTAGGGTCCTAATAGAGACTTCTTCAGAAAGATCTGAGATTTGCTTTGAGATTCTTCAGAATCTTTTCCCTAAAAGCCTCATTTTTCCTGTTGGCAGCCAAGGCAGAGTCTCCTGGACGGGAATAAACACCTTTTTGTGGGCAGGGGATGTCAGCACCGCCCCAGGGGCAGCCTGAGCTGCCCATATTCCCCCCTGACTCCAGATCCTTCCCTTCCCATATTCCCCCCTGACTCCAGATCCTTCCCTTCCCATATTCCTCCCTGACTCCAGATCCTTCCCTTCCCATACTCCTCCCTGACTCCAGAACCTTCCCTTCCCATATTCTTCCCCGATTCCAGATCCTTCCCTTCCCATACTCCTCCCTGACTCCAGAACCTTCCCTTCCCATATTCTTCCCCGATTCCAGAACCTTCCCTTCCCATACTCCTCCCTGACTCCGGCTCCTGCCCTTCCCTCTCTTCCCAGCCCGTGCTGTGTCGCTGTCGCTGGGCTGAGTGCTCCTGGATTTATGCAGCTCTCCTTTCTTCCAGCTTCCACCTGCGCCCTTCCCTCGCCCGAGGCTGTAAATATCCCCGGCAGCCCTGAGCTGTGCAGGGCTGGGGCTCCTTCTCAGCATTAAAACCGACCTGCTGCAGGAATTTCCCCACCTTTTCAGGAGACAGGGTGGGCTGAAACTCCTCTTTCCTTCTGCCTCCCCACTCTGTGGGGGAATGTCACAGGATCGTGGAATGGTGGAGGTTGGAAAAGCCCTCCCAGCCCATGGAGTCCCAGCTGTTCCATCCCCACCTTGTCCCCAGCCCAGAGCACTCAGTGCCACCTCCAGGAATTCCTGGGACACCTCCAGGGATGGGCACTCCAAACCTCCCTGGGCAGTTCCAATCCCTGAGCACCCTTTCCATGGGGAAATTCCTGCTGATGCCCACCCTGCCCCTCCCCTGGCCCAGCCCGAGGCCGTTCCCTCTGCTCCTGTCCCTGTTCCCTGGGAGCAGAGCCCGACCCCCCCGGCTGCCCCCTCCTGTCAGGGACTTGTGCAGAGCCACAAGGGCCCCCTGAGCCTCCTTTTCTCCAGCCTGAGCCCCTTTCCCAGCTCCCTCAGCCTCTCCTGGGGCTCCAGACCCTGCCCAGCTCCCTCAGCCTCTCTCTCATCCCTACAAACTCAGCTTTCAGAGGGTTTCGTGGCAGAATTTGATGGTTTTAGCACAGAACCCAAACTCTGAGGGTGTTGGTGACCCCACAGCTGCCTCTCCTCATGTCCAGAGGATACCGGGGTCACTCTCAGACCCCACAGAGCAGAAAATTTCACCTGTGCCCAGCAACCCGGGCCCTTGGCCATGATATTCCAAGGACTGCATCCAAATGCCCGCGGAACAGGGAGCTGTGATGCCCTGCCGGGACCCCTGAGCGGGGTCTGTGAGCTCCGGGCGCTGCTGGCCCTCCACCTTCCCCAGCAGGGAAATCCTCCCCTCCTGCCGGCAGAATAAAGGCCATTGCCGTGCTTAAAAACACACAGAAACAAAAACCCACCCCAAAACATCCCCCACTCCCACCCTGACGCATCCACAGCACTGAAAAGATCCCGTTAAAGGAAACGAGTTGGGTAAAAGCAATAGAGAAAACGAATGAATGGCCAGCAGAGCTGCTGGGAACATCCCCCGAGGGAGGAGAGGGGAGGGTGCTCAGCCGTGCAGCTGCTCACGGGCCGGGGAAATGGGTTTATTTACCTCGGGGCACTCCTTTAATCTAAAGTTGCTGCCCTCAGAGCGATTGTGTGTCTCACACCCCACTGACCGGGACACAGCAGCAGCCGCGCTGCGTCGAGGTGGATGGAGCACACCCTGAGCACTTCCAGGGGCCTGGAGCAGTCCCTGTGGGAGCTGCGGATGGATGGGAGGGATGGAGCTGCTCCCTTTAACGCGCTCAGCAGAGATGGTCCTGCTCCACAGCCGCCTCTGGGTGTCCCAAAGCCCCTCCTGGTGACCGGGCTGAGCAGGGACAGCCCTGCTGTCACCTGCTGCTCTCACATCTGCCCCAAGAAAAGAGAAAAAAACCATCCAAACCCTCTAAAATCCTTCAGGGTGAAGGGAAATCCCGCACAAAACCTCCCAGAGCAAACCAACAGCTCCAGCTCCCCACACAGGGTGAGACTCGTGGTGAGGGGGCTCCGCGGGTTTTCCCCTTCTGAAGACCAGATGTTTCATCCAGCCTGCACCAGCATGGAAAACACTTCCAGGGGGAAGGAGGACTCCGTGCTGCCATGGTTTATCCCCTGCTGCTCTGACTTTGCAGCCTGAGTTGTTTGTTCCTGAGAGGGCCTCATTAAAGCTGTTAAAATGCCCAGAATTCCCATCCCGTGGTGGCTGCTCATCCACAGATCCACAAACCACCGGCAGTGTCCACATCCCAGCCCTCCCGTGGTCAGCACCGACCAGAGCATCCAGGGACCGACCCCCCCCTGCAGGGGAACAGAAAACAGAGAAAAGGCTGAGGCTGGGAGAGCTGGGGGTGCACACCTGGGGAAGGGAAGGCTCCAGGGAGAGCTCAGAGCCCCGTCCAGGGCCTAAAGGGGCTCCAGGAGAGCTGGAGAGGGACTGGGGACAAGGGATGGAGGGACAGGACACAGGGAGTGGCTTCCACTGCTAGAGGGCAGGGCTGGATGGGATTTTGGGAAGGAATTGTTCCCTGGGAGGGCGGGCAGGCCCTGGCACAGGGTGCCCAGAGCAGCTGTGGCTGCCCCTGGATCCCTGGCAGTGCCCAAGGCCAGGCTGGACACTGGGGCTGGGAGCAGCCTGGGACAGTGGGAGGGGTCCCTGCCATGGCAGGGGGGGCACTGGAGGGGCTTTGGGGTCCCTCCCACCCAAAGCAGGCTGGGATTCTGCCGGTAGAACTTGGCAGTGGGACCCCAGGGGAGTGAGAGCTGCACAGCCCCGGATTCCCGGCACAGAGCAGAGGGAATCCCTCCCGGGAATGGCACAGACAGGGAGCAGAGGCTGTTCCCTCCCTGTTTTCCCTCTCTCTGTTTGCTCTCTGGCTCTGCAGGCTGCTGCAGCCGCTGTTTCCCTTTCAAGCCTCCCCTGCTTTCTCTTTCGGAGAGGGGAGTGTGAAGAAGGAGAGGGAGCAAAAGCAGACAATCATTTCCTGCCTTCCCTCTCATCTCTTCCTGAGGCAGCTGCAGCTCAGTCCCGGGCGTGCACATCACCTGGAGCAGGAATTCTTACATGGAATATGGAAAAAGCAGGAGGGGAAACAGCAGAACAACAAACATAGAAAAAAGAAGAAAGGGGGGGAGGAGGAAAAAATATGCAAAAAGAAAAAAGCAAAATGCAGCAGGAAAGTGCCCCTCCCTCCCTGAGCCGTGGTGTCCCCAAATTCCCTATCCAGAGCAAAATACCAGCGCTGTGGTAGCAGGAGAGGAAAACTTCACTCCTTGAGGGGTAACCAAAGTGTCCTCTGCTCATTCCCGAGGTGTTGGGACATTCACCAGTGGCTGGGGACATCCTGCCAAACCCAGACACCTGCAAGCCACACTTGGGGTTTATAAAATCATGGAGCCACAGGAGGGTCTGGGCTGAAGGGACCTTAAAAGGTCACCTGCCACTGGGTCCTGTCCCACAACGAACTTCCAGACTTTTTTTCCAAGAGCTTTGCCCATTTTGCATCATTATTTGGGTGTTTTGGGGCTGTTTCCTGCAGTCAGGCTCCTGTTTCCCAGACCCCACAGCCTGAGCACCCCAAAGAACATTTCCTGAGCCTGGTCAGTGCATTTGGACACAGATTCAGCCACAGAGGGTGGGGGCTGGCAGGGCTCTCGGGATATTTTGGGCTGCTCCAGGCAGGGCTCTCCAGGTGCCCTCAGGATCTCGGGGTCAGGGATCCACAAGCCCAGAGCTCATCACAATTTGCCCCAAACCATTTAAGAGCACAAGAATCTGTTCTGACAGCCAAACCTCCAAGAACTGAGGGCTCCAGGGAAAAAGCTTTCCTTGCACATCATTTCCCCCACTGCCACTTCCCTGGGAATTCAGGAAACTCTGAAAATGAGCAAATATTTGAATTTTAAATTGTTCAGATGCGGCTCTGTGCAGTCTCTTCTTCTGCAAGCCATCAAAGGAAGCCTAAGGGATTGTCATTTTGGGGGGAAAAAATACCTCCAAAATCTGGGATTTCTGTTACTCGCCAAGAAAACCAACATCCACCAGGAAATTCAACTTTGGACAAGCAACCCAAGCTGCCAAAGTGACTGGCAGCGGCAATAATTAGAATTATAGAAACACAGAATACCCTGAGCTGGAAGGGACCCCCAAGGTCATCCAAGTCCCACTCCTGACCCTGCCCAGGAAAAAAAGGATAATAAACCCCGGAAACATCAACCAGGCAAGGCAATTACAGCTTCCGTGTCTCCCTCTAAAAAGCAGGAAAGAGCTCCCTTCCAAGAGGAATCATCTCACTGTTTCACTGGAAGGGCTGCAGAGGCTGCAGAGACAAGAAAAATATGAGGAGAATTTTTATAAAGGCTCGGGAACAAAGCAATAAAAGGATCATTTGCTTAATTCCATCATTACCAGCAGCAGGTGTCCACAGATGGAATCAGAATATCAATTTGGGAGGCGTTTTTCCCATTGAAAATGGGGGGAAAGACAATAAACAGCACCTTTCCTGTGCTTTATGGTTTTAAGCACTGTTATGGGTTTGTTTGCAGCTCCCAGCATTAGGAGCTCTCCTTGCAGAGCAGCTGAAGGAGCCACCCCTGTTCTCCCACAGGATTTGGGAACCACCAAGGTTCTGGACACCTCTGGTGCCCTCCCTCAGGTCCCTGACGGGTCCTGGCTCCGTTTGCCTCCTGATTCCAGGGTCACGTTCATTTCTTGGCTTGGGAGCTGCAGCTTTGCTGCACTGAGTTCTGAAAAATGTGACAAACAAAATCCAAACCTGAGTGGGTGATGGGATTCTGGATCCTTCTGGGAGAAAAATGAGCATGGAGAAGTTTGTGCTGGGATATGGGGTCACAAATTTGGAACTGCCTTTAGGTTTGGAAACTTTCCTGCCATAAAACTGAGGATACGAGTCTGGATTGAGGTGAGGATGTTCAGCCTGGAGGAGAGAAGGCTCCAGGGAGTGCTCAGAGCCCCTTCCAGAGCCTAAAGGGGCTCCAGGAGAGCTGGAGAGGGACTGGGGACAAGGGATGGAGGGACAGGACACAGGGAATGGCTTCCCACTGCCAGAGGGCAGGGCTGGATGGGATTTTGGGCAGGAATTGTTCCCTGTGAGGGCGGGCAGGGCCTGGCACAGGGTGCCCAGAGCAGCTGTGGCTGCCCCTGGATCCCTGGCAGTGCCCAAGGCCAGGCTGGACATTGGGGCTGGAGCAGCCTGGGACAGTGGGTGGTGTCCCTGCCATGGCAGGGGTGGCACTGGAGGGGCTTTGGGGTCCCTTCCAGCCCAAACGATTCCCTGATTCCGTGACTCTCAGGTATTTTGGGACAATACGAAGGTCCATTGTCACACTGACTGTGTCCCAGCCTCTCTGCAGAGGAATTGTCCTCTCCTGCCCGGGAACAAGGACTGGCACCCACCACGTCAGAGTCCCAAACCGGAGGAGCCGCGGAGGGACGGGCCCGGCCCCTCCCCGCTCCGCAGGGACCGAGGGCCGCCGGTCCCGGGCATTCCCGGGCATTCCCGGGCGCTGCCCCTCCAGCCCGGCACCCCTCGGGCAGCTCCCCGTGTTCTGCCTTGTCCCGATGCCCTTGCTGCTGGTTTTCCATGGGATGAGCCGCCTGTCCCTGACCCTCGGGAGCCGTGTCCATCCCAGAGCTCTGTCCCAGCCCCCCTGCCCATCCCGGACCCCGGAGTGCTCCCCAGGGCCAAATTAACTCCAGGAAATCTCTCCTTGGAACAGCCACTTCCAAACACTTCTGGCACCTCCACAGCTCAATTCCTCTTCCCTCCTAATTTGCATCGCTAAGGAATTTGTTTGGACTGAGATTTTAAAGCTTCATCCTGGAGATGGTTTTTATTCCCAGCTCCAGGGCCTTGGAAATAACCAGTGAGGAATTGCTGACGGAACTTCACCCACGGTGATCTGAGCAGCTCCGAAGTGCTGTCATTTTTAGCACTGTGGTTTTATGTCCTCTTTAAAAAAAAATAGTGTCCCTCAGGTGGGCAGAGGAGCGAGGCCTCAGGACAGCCCTTGGCCACGTCCGTCCGTGGTGTTTGATGCTGCCCTGGCACTCACAGCTCTGCTTCAGCACTCGCCCGGATTTAAACCCATTTTTATGGCTTTCTGTGCTTTCCTGGAACACCAGCGTCAAAAAGAGCTGGAAACAGCCAGGAAAGAAATGAGAGACAAAAAAAATCCATTCCTGGGAAGAGGATTGGCCTTCCCATGGTAGATGAAAGGCATTTTTGGTTCTACTTTTCCTGCAATTAGAGATTAATGGATAAATCAAGCAGGTGGGGTTTTTATGTTTATAAACTCACTGTATCGAGGTGTCTTCGCTCTCCTCTTCCTCCCTGGCACTTGAACAAATCCCTGACGTTTCCATCCCTTGCTTTCCCGAAACCAGCATTGAAAAAAGGTGGAAACAGCCAGGAAAGAAACGAGAGACAAAAATATCCATTCCTGGGAAGAGGATTGGCCTTCCCAAGTTTGATGAAAGACATTTTTGGTTCTACTTTTCCTGCAATTAAGGGATAAATCAAGCACGGGGTGTTTCATGGTGTTTATTCACTCGCTGTGTTGAGGTGTCCTCGCTCTCCTCCTCCTCCTCCCTGGCTCCTGAACAAACCCCTGATGTTCCCGCCTGGGAGAGCTCCCAGGTCATGGAGCAGGGACAGCCAGGTGTCCCCACCCTGGGTGACAGCCCAGCGAGGACACAGGAGGTCCCGGGGAGGGCTGGACACAGCCTGAGGGGATTTGCTGCCGACAGAGGCTCTGGGCTCCTGGCAGAGCCCTGGGTGACAGACACGCCTTGGGGACCCGCTGCTGTCCTGTGCCAGCCCCTGCCCCAGCTCTGCCTCCCGGGTGAGTTCCCGCAGGGCCGGTGCCACGGGTGCCACTCCTGCTGTCACCGAGGCAGATCCGGAGGGCTCCCGATGCCACCTCCTCTTGCTCTGCTCCTGACCTCACTGTTTCCTCCTTTAAAAATGAGTTCAGGTCCTGCTGCAGCTCCCGTGTCCATTCCTGAACAACCCCATCAACCCAAACCCATTTCCTCTCAGCCCCGGGCAGCTCAGCCTTTTGGCTGAGCCATCCCTCAGCCTCCAGCTCCAAATCCCTCCCTGATGTGATTCGTTTGGAGGCAGAAACTCCGCAGTTCCCAATTCCTCGGAAAGGGGAGACCTCTGCCCCTCAGGCACCAGGAGCTGCAGACTGAAACTCTCCCTTCAGGAATTTTGACACCTTTCTCTCTTTTCCCCGCCAGCACCACGTTCCCTAGAGAATCCGGGATTATTAAGGGTGGGAAAAGCCTCTGAGATCCCGCAGCCCAAGCATCATCCAGCAGCACGTGGTCACCCCCAAACACGTCCCCAGGAGCCACAGCCACACTTCTCTTACCCTTTCCAGGGCTGGGGCAGCTGGAAGGAGCTGGAGCTGCTGGAGCCAGGCCCCGGCGATCAGAGGGATGGAGCAGCTCTGCCGGGAGGAAAGGCTGGGATTGCTCCCCCGGAGAGGAGACCAGGGCTGGCCTCTGGGAATCGCTGGGCTGGGACACAGCTGGAAAAAGGCAAGGAAACCACCCTGGTCTTCACCATAACTCCCAGCCTGGTATTTGTACATTTTTTACATTAAAGAGACGTGGAAACAAATTCTGTGGGGTCACGCGGGGTCAGAGCCATAATCTAACAACCATAATTTAATGAGGCCTAATGAGAAATCAGAGGGAGCTGGGGGACAGCCAGGAGGGAAAGGTGAAATCCTGGAGCTGCTGTTACAATAATGTTTCAAACCCCAGAAACTCTTCGAGCAGCTCCTCTGCTCACTCCTGGAGATGCTGTTAAATTACTGGATTCGCTCTGAATGTGCTGGGAAAAAAACCTAAGAGGTGAATTCATGAACTTGCAACAAGCTTAATTGGTGAAATACTAATTATCTTCCAGCTCCTCAGCCTGGATCTGAGACACTGGAGCAGCTCCACTAATTAGGGCATGGATTGATAAGGAGAAAGGAGCATTTCAATGGGAAAAAATAGGTGCTGGAAGAGAACGTTTTAAATTCAATTATTATTTTATTAGGTGAGAAAATAAACACTAAAAAACGCCATGCTTGGCTCTGCTCCTTGGATCCCAGGGATCACAGAATCCCAGGATTATTGAGGTTGGAAAATCCCTCCCGGCCCATCAAGTCTCACCTGTGTCCCATCCCCCCCTCGTCCCCAGCCCAGAGCACTCAGTGCCACCTCCAGGAATTCCTGGGACACCTCCAGGGATGGGCACTCCAAACCTCCCTGGGCAGCCCCTGCCAGAGCTTGACAACCTTGTCCATTTAGGAATTCTCACAGCTGGAAAAGGACCCAGAACAGCTGAAAACTTGCCTGGCCACAGACTTTTTCCCATTAAAAGCCTCCCATTATCAATCAAACTGGGAAAAGGGCTCTCCAGGCCAGGCTGGACAGGACATGGAGCACTCTGGGACAGTGGGAGGTGTCCCAGCCCATGGCAGGGGTGGGATGGATGGGCTGTGAGACCCCTTCCAACCCAACCCATTCCATGATCCCTGGCAGGAGAGGCCAGGGCACATCTCAGGTTCCTGAGGCTCTGGTTTAAAGCCCAGCAATTTATATTTTATAGTTTATATTTTGTGTTTTATATTTTGTAATTTATGTTCTATATTTTATACTGTCTCCAGGTATCAGTGACGGGGCTGTGGAGATTTCCCGCCACCTCTTGGAGAAAAAGCAACTGCCAGGAAATGTCCTGGAATTTCACGCTGAGGTCGGTCAGAAACCTCTGGAGAGCTCAGCCCCTCATCCTTATCAAGTATTGGGATCGTCCAAATAACCCCTTTTCCGCACAGATTTGGTAAAATCATCATTCTCCCTTTCCCCCGAGCCGCTCCCAGCTGCTCCTCCCCGCGGTTCCCCTCTCAGGCAGGTTTAGATACTCCCGGTGTTCTCCCACCTCCCAGGAGCTGTTTGCCAATCACAGTTGCTGCTCCTCACAGCCATATCTTAATTAAATCACCCAAACGAGCAGATTGGGCCGGCGTTTCATAACCCTGGTGTCTCCACCAGCAGGACAAGCCCAGGCTGATTTAAGGAGCCTTTTTTCCCTCTTTACAGAGAGACAAAAGCAAATTCCATTAATCCTTCATTATCTTCCCTCTCGGTATTTTGGAGCATGGAGCAATTTGCAATGAATTCTGTCACCTCCCTGGCCATTGCTCCCCAACTCAGCCAACCCCGCTTGGACTTGGAGCTTTATTTTTTAGGGTTTGTTTCAGGTTGGGGTTCAGCATTTTGTAAAATTAAAAGTTTTACAAAGTACTTTGACTGGTATTTACTATTTTATTAAAAATAATTTTTTTCAAAGATTAATATTTTAATCCAAATTATTTTACTTTTCCCTACATAATCCATGGTAAAGCAGCCAGTGATACCAGCAGCAGATTTTATATCTTTGTGCTCGTATACGGAAAATTCCTGAAGGACCAAGGGACAACATCCCCTCCCCCAAAGGGAATCACACACACATTCCCAGATATTTGATATAAATACCAAGGTTTGCAGTTGTTTTCCAGGGAAGACCCTCAGGTTGTGGTTATTTTCCTTCCTTCGTTTCCATGAAGCCCTGGAAATGGAGAAATCCCTGGAAGTTGGCAGCATCGGAGGGCGTGGGGAGCTGGGGCTGAGAGAGCCAAAGGTGGCAGGGAGGGAGCGTCCCCAGGAGCAGTGACAGTGACACCGAGGGGTGCAGCAGAGGGACAGGGGCTGGACAAACCACCCTGAAATCAATCCAGAAATCCGTGGGATCACAGAAGGTTTGGGTGGGAGGGACCTCAGAGATCATCCAGGGACCCCTCCCACTGTCCCAGGCTGCTCCCAGCCCCGATGTCCAGCCTGGCCTTGGGCACTGCCAGGGATCCAGGGGCAGCCACAGCTGCTCTGGGCACCCTGTGCCAGGGCCTGCCCACCCTCCCAGGGAACAATTCCTTCCCAAAATCCCACCCAGCCCTGCCCTCTGGCTGTGGGAAGCCATTCCCTGTGTCCTTTGACTCCAGCACCCTTTGCAAAACCATAATGAACTCCTGCAAACCATCCCGATCCTGGAGCTCAGGACAGCTCTGGCTGCTCCCCCTCTGCCCAGCAGGGCAGGAGGATCCCTCCTTCTCCACCCCGTCCCTTCATCCCAGCAAACGCCAAACCAGGAGAAGATCAGCCAATGGCTTTATCAGCCTGCTTGCTGCTGATGAGGTTTTACAAATCACCCTCCTCGGTTCGAGTAACCGGGGCTGTGGGTGGGCTGGGTCAGCCGAGCTCCCCTCCACCTCCAGCGGCTCCCTGGGACAGCCTCGAGCCAGATCCCTTAAAAAGTTAATCAAGCTGAAATGTCATGGAATTTCATAACTACCACAGCAGAGGGGTTCAGTTCAATATCCCACTAATTACCTTATTTTCCAACAGGAACCGTGCCTGGTAATGAGACCAAGGACTGTTTCCAGTTATCCTTGGCTATTTACCTGTGTTTATCCCAGTTTTGTTCTCTCCCCGGAATGAGAGCAGCTCTAAAATTGAGCAGGGCCTTAAGTCAATCCGATCACACATAAGCCCGGCTTTGCCTGGGGTCTTTGCTGCTTCCCTGCCCTCCCAATTCCCCCTTCTCCAGGAAACACCACTTCCTGAGGGTGGAATCTCCTACCTTTGCCCAGCCTGACATTGGGAGTGTTTGGAATAAATGGGTTTGGATAAAATCAAAGCCCGAGCACGCAGCCAGAGCGGGGGTTTGCCAGGCAGCCAACACCTGCAAGGGTCACCTCCAGCCTTGTCACTGTCACACGCGGCCAGGCACCAACGGGGCTGGCAGCTGGAAAGCACCGCAGGAACGTTCCACCGGGAAGGTGATTTTAATAGGAACCAGTCACTCCCAGCAGGGGGAATCCTGGAGGCTTTGGGAATTTCAGTGGCTCCAGCTGGTGCTCAGAGCCAGCACCAGGAACGTGACCAGAATCATGGATGGGTTTGGGCTGGAAGGGACCCCAAAGCCCCTCCAGTGCCACCCCTGCCATGGCAGGGACACCTCCCACTGTCCCACTGTGTCCACAGCCAGCTCCGAGGGTGGGCAGGCCCTGGCACAGGGTGCCCAGAGCAGCTGTGGCTGCCCCTGGATCCCTGGCAGTGCCCAAGGCCAGGCTGGACATTGGGGCTGGGAGCAGCCTGGGACAGTGGGAGGTGTCCCTGCCATGGCAGGGGTGGCACTGGAGGGGCTTTGGGGTCCCTTCCAGCCCAAACCAGTCTGGAATTCTGGGATAAAACCCTGTTTACTGAAGGCAGGCAGCTGGAAGTGCATTGGGCTCTTCATGCTAAAGGACAACTGTCCAGCTTTGCCTCTCCCTCAGGAACCTCCCCAGCTTCTTTTTCCTGCAGCTTTTGCCTGATGAGCCAGGGTGAGAGAAGGGGATTTAAACAAAGCGATGGACGACCACGGTGTGCAAGGAGAGAGTTTGGGGATAGAGAAGAGCCCGGCTGAGCCTCTCCTGAAGCCATCCCCAGCCCTCCCTGAGCTCCAGGCGGGTTTTCCATCACCTCCTAAGTGCCCCACGCCAAAGGTTATTCAGCTCCTTGCAACCTCTAATAAAGATTTATGCCCAGCTGTAAAGCAAAAAAATGTTAGCCAGTGATTATGATTCCCTTTACGCTGAGCCTGACAGGAGACTGTAAATCCAACATTTACATGGGAAAAACTGCTGAAAATGGGAACCCATAAAATCCCAAACACCTCCATAATCAGGGCAGCTCCACGCCCAGGAATCCCTGGGGAATTTTTAAGGAGAAAGAGCGAATCTTTAAATTTTCAAGGAAAAAGTGTAGGATTATCACTGCTCTTCCTAAGGACATTTTAAACTGCAGACACGGATTTGTGCAGGTACTTTATGCTCAGCTTTAGGCTCAGTTTCAAGGTTAAAAAGTCTCACTATTCCCTGTGTGCCCAGGGCAGACCTGCTCAGCTGCTGCCAGCAGAAGTCCTGAGGAGCTTCCACATCCAACAAACCCAGGAACTGCAGCCAGGGAATTTTTGGCACCACTCTTCCCAGAGAGCAAATTATTCCAAGGCCATCTTCAGTGGGGTAACAGAGGCTCTGGAATTTCCAGGGGCTGAGGGAGACAGAGACAAAGCTGGAAGAAAATAAAGTCGTCGTCTGACCTTTCTGCAGAGGCTGATGCACCCAGAGAGGTGCTGGATGCAGGGGCTTTTCCCATTGTGCCGGTTTAACTCCACGGTAAAATCCCAGATTCTCCCCTTAGCGCCTCTGGAACTGAGCTGCATCCGAAGAGAGGACCAGCAAAGCTCCAGCTGAACTGGGAAATGGTTTCCCGGTGTCCTTTCCTGGATTTCCAGCATCCCCTCAGTAATTAAGGAGGAGGAGGGGAGGATGAGCTGGGCTGGGGTCTGGGATCCCAGCAGGACCCCACAGCAGCCCCTGGGCTGAACACGGGACCACAAAACCCTGGGCTGGTTCGGCTGGAAGGGGCTCAAACCCCTCCGGAACAAAGGACAGCGACACCTTCCAGGGTGCCCGGTTCTCCAGGCCCCATCCCACAGAAAATGTTACGGAACGGGCCGGGGAAGGGGCCAGGGCTGCGGGTGCCTCGGAGAGAGCCAGCCCCGAGCGGCCGCACGGGACCGCTGCTCTCCGGCCAAGAGACGTTTCCACTCCGCTCTGAGGCTCCGGCGCGGTTTGGGCTCTGCCCTTTTCACTCCTCTGCACGTTGGCCATGAATCTTTTATGAGCACTTCATTAGGATTTCAGGGAGGTTTTCTCCAGCCAGAAATGAAATATTCCAGGCTTGGTTTTATGGAGTGGTACAAAAATGGGAGTATTCAGACCGTGGTTTGAAGTTTAGGAACTGCATTTTTAATGGGGCTTTCCTTGGGTGAGTGAAGTTTACTCTCATGCTTTTCTTAGATTTTATTTTCAGTTCTGCACTGAAACAATGCAGTTTTAATGCCTTTTTTGAAACACAGTAAGATGATAAATATAAGTCATTTTTTTTTCTCCTTCATGATGCTGTCAGGAGGATGTTCTTATTGATGGACTTTTCCTGGAATTATGGGCACTTTTTAAAATGCTTCCTTCAATCCTTTATGAATATTTTCAAGGAAATCTCTGGAAGTCTCTTGAAAAGTTTCATTACTATTTTAGTGCATTAAATGTAGAGAGAGAATTTTCAAGGTTCAGTAATTTTTTTAAGGGAACTTATATTGAATTTGGGATTTAATATTCCAGACCACAAAAAAGACTTTGTTTGAGGCTTGCAGGGCCTAAAGGAGCTCCAGGAGAGCTGGAGAGGGACTGGGGACAAGGGATGGAGGGACAGGACACAGGGAATGGCTTCCACTGCCAGAGGGCAGGGCTGGGTGGGATTTTGGGAAAGAATTGTTCCCTGGGAGGGTGGGCAGGCCTGGGCACAGGGTGCCCAGAGCAGCTGGGGCTGCCCCTGGATCCCTGGCAGTGCCCAAGGCCAGGCTGGACATTGGGGCTGGAGCAGCCTGGGACAGTGGGAGGTGTCCCTGCCATGGCAGGGGTGGCACTGGAGGGGCTTTAGGGTCCCTCCCACCCAAACCAGTCCATGATTCCGTGGTTTTCTGACAGAATTCCTGGATTTCCGTCCAGGAGGAGGAAGGGAAGTGCCTCTGACCTTCCCCTGACACTGCACAAGCCTCAATAACCTTCACAGGCAGATCCTGCTGGGGGACAAACTGGAAATTTTCATAGGATGCAAATTGAATCCTTTTTGTTACTCAATTGCATTTCCATAATTTGCTTGGTGCTCCAGCCCTTTCCTGGTTTATATATTAAAGGAACATTTTCCCTCAAATAAACCCCACTGCAGGCTCAATGCCTGTGAATTCTGTGGAATTAGGCTGATTTTTCCCTCCCCTAATAAGCAGCAGAAGCAGCCCAATTTTTTATGACACATTCAAGTTTGGGTTTTAAATTTTAAACAACTGAACACTGAATTAAGTTTTGCATTTAGCAGAGCTCCAAATCCCATAACCAGGGGTATTAAGTCTACAGAGCTTTGATGATATTGCTCTAAAGAACCCAAAGACAATTATTGGCAAAAAGTCATTTTAGCTTTAGTGTTCCCTGGTTACTCAGGGCTGCGTTATAAAAGAGATGGGGATGTTTTCATTATTTTTCTCTTACCTTGATGTGGAACTGCCTGGAATTCTCTGCAGCCCCACATCCTGGGAGATGATGGTTGAGATCTACCCCAGGCAGCAAATCAAAGCCCTGAGAGCAGGGAGAGGCTCCACCACCTGCTCCTGCTCCCACTCCCGCAGAGAGGTTCGCTCCTAAGGAAAACCATTTTAATTAGAGGCGGAGTCACTGCCCCGACCCCCGGGAGCACCTCGGAATTCCAGTAACTCCGGCTTTGGGAAGCACTGGAGTGACAGGGGCACAGAGATGCTCACAGGGATGGGAATCTCTGCCCTGGAGCCAGGCTGGGAGAGCGGGGGGGGCTCATCTGGAGAGGAGAAGCTCCAGGGAGCGCTCAGAGCCCCTTCCAGGGCCTAAAGGGGCTCCAGGAGAGCTGGAGAGGGACTGGGGACAAGGGATGGAGGGACAGGACACAGGGAACGGCTTCCACTGCCAGAGGGCAGGGCTGGATGGGATTTTGGGCAGGAATTGTTCCCTGGGAGGGTGGGCAGGCCCTGGTGCTCCTGATCCCCTCCTCTCCGAGCGTTCCCTGCAGAGCTCCCGAGCGTCCCGCGGGACACGGGGAGCTTTGGGATCCCTCACGTCCCCCCCGGCAGAGGTGGGAATGACCCGGGATATCATTTGTCCTGCTCTAACACACAGAAACTACTCGTGGCCAGCAAGGGGCCGGATAAATCCCTGTGGTGCCGCTCCAGGCCGCAGACGATCCTGGGAGAGCAGGGGATGCGCAGCCTCGGACACTTTCACAGCCCCGGGAGCACCCCGGCTGCTCCGGGCTGGAAATCCCTGCTGCTTCCCACCACCGGCTGAACAGCAGCGAGGAGCCCTGCGCCCAGGAAAGGTTTATAAGGAGATGGAGGAAGTTTTTCCCAACTTTTTTTGGGCTGCACGGAGCCGTTCACCTTCGCAAAACCTGTGTGCATCCAGCGCCACCAGCATCCTCCTCCCCCGGGGCTCCTGCTGCCCTGAAAACATCAGGAGTGCGCCTGAAAAAATAAAATCCGTCATTTTCCACCGTTCCGAGTGTGAAGTACCAGAGTACTTTCAGTTCCGAGTGTGAAGTACCAGTCAAACCCTGGTTGTGGCAGATTCACGGAGCTCTCCCCTCTCAAATCCAGCCTGTCGCTCTGTGCTGGGATCGATCACTTTTTGAAGGCAAAACGGATCAATGCAGGGATGAGAGCACAGCTCCTGTCTCTGCACAGGTTCTCCCTCAGCACTGAAAGGGATTTTCAAGTTTACAGGCAGAAAAAAATGTATGGAGCAGTCTTTTCTTGTCAGAGAAAAAGGAATTTTCACAGGTTAAAAAACCCAAAACTGAAGGTATGACCCCATTTACCATCCTGGGAAACCAGAACCTGTGAAACCCCAAATATTCCAGAACCAGAACTGCCCCTGACTTCTCGTTTTTCCCCTGGAGGTTCAGAGCAGCATCACCAGGGCAGGGCTCCAGCTCCCCACACCCACCCCAGAAACTCTCATCCTGAGCAGTTCCAGCCTTTTGCCAGGTTTTACCACGTTCAGCCTTTCCTGACTCCTGCAGAAGCCCCGAGTTCTGGGTCAGGGAACCACAGGAAATCAAAGGGGCTGGGCCGAGTGAAAACCTTTTCTTTGAGCTAAAAGATAGAGATTTTTCTTTAATATTATCACACCTGCTTTGGAGCCGCTGTAATTACAATTTAAATTCAATTTAATAAGACACATAAATGCCTGTGTGAGCCTGATCCCCTGAGTTTATCAGTTCCATGGACAGAAAGCTGGGAGGTGACGCTGACTCAGAAATCAAAATGCAGATTTGGGTGCTGATGGGATCCCTCACGTCCCTTTGGGATCCCTCACGTCCCTTTGGGATCCCTCACACCCCTTTGGGATCCCTCACACCCATCAGCACCTTTGGGAGCCAACAGAGCAAATTCTGCAGCACAGCTAATTACAGGCTCCAAAACCCCAAACTGATCTTCATGTATAATAACTCTGGAGTGGGGGAAATATTTCCATAAAACATGAGAACTGCTTCTGCTTGTCCAGAAACATCCTATTGGGGAAGTATTATCATAAATGATAACAAATCCCAAACACAGCTGCACCAACAGAGCACGTGGTGCCCAGCAAGGCACTGGGACAGAGGGGATGGTTTTAAGCTGGAAGAGGAAGGATTTAAATGGGATTTTGGGCAGGAATTGTTCCCTGGGAGGGTGGGCAGGCCCTGGCACAGGGTGCCCAGAGCAGCTGTGGCTGCCCCTGGATCCCTGGCAGTGCCCAAGGCCAGGCTGGACATTGGGGCTGGGAGCACCTGGGACAGTGGGAGGTGTCCCTGCATGGCAGGGGTGGCACTGGGTGATTTAATGTCCCTTCCCACCCAAACCAGGCTGTTTTTCCATGACTTTCCCCAGCGTTAGGAGCTGCAGCCCAGGTGAGCTCTGGGCTCCCTGCAGCTCCAGCTGGGCTGGGGTCATGTGTCAGAATAATTCTCCCTTTTAAGAAAGTGGCTCTAGAAAGGGAAATTACCCAGATACGTAAAATAAATGTGTCTGTAGATCTCGTCTGACCCGGCTCAAACACCCAGTCCTGAGGCTCAGCTCTGCCCTTGTGTGAGTTTTGATCCACCTGCCATTCTTACTAAAACCAAATGAACGGGGTACAAACAGTGCCCACCCGCATAACCGGGGATTCGGGAAATATTCTCAAAGCATCCCTTTCCAATCCCTTTTCTTAGCATTTAAGGGAATTTGAGGCAGCAGGGGAAGGCACATTTTTATCTGCCACGCGGACAAGCCCTTCTCTCCTGCGTGCCAGGGGTATCTCGGTATCCCAAGGAGTTTTGTTGAACGGGGCAGAAATAAGATTTTCCTGGAGGATGTTAAAGTGACCAAGCAGAGAGCAAAGCCCACAGACACCACCTGAGGGAATCCAGGGGTTCTCGGGAGCCACTTCCAGGTGGGGTTGAGCTGGAAGAGCAGCCAGGAGTGGATGGGATGGATGGGGGAGGCTGATCTGCCACTGCACCAGCTGGAGAGGCAGGAGGGAGCAGCAAAATCCCCCCAAAAGGATCAGCTCGATTCCCCCAAAGGATCAAATCAGCTCTTTCCGGAGATCACTGCCCTGGCAGCAGCAGGGGGGAGAGCTCAGGGGCTGGACACGGCAGGAGGGAAGGGAGCAGAGATGTTCTCCCTCAGAAGTGCCAGGGAATTCCCCCCTGGCCAAACCCATCACTGCCTCGGGTAAAATCAGGGCTCCCCAGTGCCCCTCACCACGAGCTGCATTCCCGGGCTCAGAGGCAGGAGCGGGATTCGCAGCAGCCCTTGAACTGCAATCACTCCGTCACACCGCCCTTGTCACCCAGCAGAGCGCCTTTAATATCCCGCGGCTCTTTGAAGAGCCATTCCCCGCTCTGCTCTGCTGAAGGCGGCTCTGAGTGCCTGTCCAAAGGACGGGGAGCTGCTATTTCACATTTATTGCACTCGGCAGGGCAGCAATCACGCACTGCCTGCTTTCTGACAGACACCGACCTGTTTGAGGGAAACATCAGCCCCATCCCGCCCTGCCCTGCCCTGGCAGTGCCCTCCACACGGGCTCAGGCTGGGCCAGGGGGACAAATCTGCCTTGTTCCTCACTCCCAGAGCCATGAATTGCTCTCAAATCTCCGCAGACAGCGCTGCCAAGCCTTGGAGAGAGCCCTCCAGCCTCCTCCTGCCTTTCCCAACCGGCTGCTCTTTCCCCCGGGGCAAAACAGGAACCACAGCCAAACCCACGGAAACTCTGGGAAAACAACCCACTGATCCTTTTCCCTCTTTCTGCCAGGGGCCAGGCTGCCCCTCCCGCACCCCTCACCCCGCCCAGGGCAGGGAGGGCTCTGTCCCTCGGCCACCACGGACCTGCAGGAGCCGCCCGGATTTCAGCCAGGCTGAGCCCCACCTGACGCACACCCGTGTCCAGGGTGAGCCAGCAGCCTCCTTCCTCTGCTGCGGCGCAGCCTCTGAGTTGTTTTTACGTTTTTCTGTCGCTTTTGTTTTATTTTTCTCTGAAAAACCTCACACCTCGAGCAGTTCATTTATTTTGCTTTCCAGGAAGCCTCGCTGAGCAGAGGATGAGGCATCACCCTCAGCAATAACAGGCACTTTGTTGGATAACCCATCAGAATTATCTCCTAAAGAGCCTTCCAGGAGAGGAATGAGCTCTTTGTTGGGGTACCGTGTGCCAGGCAGGCTCTGACAGCTACAAAAGGAATTATTGACAATTTTTAGGACAAGTGGTTTGCTGGAGCACTGTTTCTTCATAAAGGAAACTGAGTTACCAGTGCAACCCCCACCCTTCAAATAGCCAAAAACCCCAAAAGATTCCAGAGCCGAAGCAGCTTTGATAGCAACTGCAATGTGAAATATTTGTGGGGAAATGAAGAGGAGAACATTTTACAAGTCTGTCTCTGCAGCTGCAGGTGCCCAGGGCAGCGCGTTCCTGCTCCTACGAGAGGCAGTGTCAGGTAATTCACACCCGATTCCGATGAAAAATTCCCTGGAACAGCTGCCATTGCCACCAAACCCCGGGACTGGATTGGGAACCTCCGGAAGGAATCGGCAGGGAGTCACCCAGAGCACACCCAGGCAGCACCACGGGCACAGGGGGTAATAAATATCTCCATTTATGGCACTGAAACTGCTCCGTTTGGCTCTCACTGAGGGATTAAATGATGTTTTTCCTTCCTGCAGTCCCAAACTCTGAGCTGTGAGAGGCTGAAGCTTCAGAAGGGAGGAACCAGGGCCTTTCCCACTGAAGTGAAACATTGGCATCAGCTTTGGGGTACAGGGAGGGAGAGCTTCACCCTGAAACACAACCCCACAGTGCTTTAGCTTTGCTTCTTTACAAAAACCAACAGCAGGAATATTTCCAGGCACCCCTGAAGTGTGAGGAGTGAAGCCTATTGAAACCTCATGGGAGCGTGGAAATGTGTTTAATTACAATGGTGTTGAGAGCTTGAGCTCACCAGGATGAGTCAGAGAGACTTTCATAAAATCCTGGAATGGTTTGGGTTGGAAGGGACCCCAAATCCCCTCCAGTGCCCCCCCTGCCATGGCAGGGACCCCTCCCACTGTCCCAGGCTGCTCCAGCCCCAATGTCCAGCCTGGCCTTGGGCACTGCCAGGGATCCAGGGGCAGCCACAGCTGCTCTGGGCACCCTGTACCAGGGCCTGCCCACCCTCCCAGGGAACAATTCCTTCCCAATATCACACCTAAATCTCCTTTCCTTCAGCTTCTGGATCATTCTGCATTTTTCTCTGTGGCTGGCCTGTTTTGCTGGGAGTTCCAAAGGCTTAGAAGCCCAAACACACACAGACCAAACAAACAAAACAAACCCAAAACCCCCACAAAACCCCTTTAGCTGTTTTCTCAGAAGCAGCTGAGGAGCAGATGCCACATCCCCGCGCCTTAATCCAGCTTTGCTAAGCCTTGTGGAACTCCCCTGATTTACCCTGGCGGGGTTCACTGCTCTGGGAGCTCTGGGAGTTCTCTGAGCCCGTGGCTTTCCAGCCCCGATTGGGGCTGGCAGCAACCCAAGCCCTGCCAGGCGCTGACCCCTGCAGCTCCATCCCCAGCGCGGGACCCGGCACCGGGCTGGGCAGAGGCACGGGGCAGTGCCCGCAGAATCCTGCCCGGAGCCACCACTGATCAGAAAGCTCCTCCTGAACTGCTAAAGGTGCCCAGCTAATCCCTTCCCAATTTATGAATCTGTTTCTCGCTGAAGAGAGAACCTCTCTGTCGCTGGTAATTGGACACTCGCCAGGGAATTGTTGTGTTTCTCCTGTCGGGGGGTGGGGGAGCCCGGGGGGAGCTGCAGGAGAGGAGCAGGGAAGGGGAAAGGCAGGAATGAGCCCTCCGACAGCCTGGGAGAGCTGGGGGCTCACCTGGAGAGGAGAAGGATCCAGGGAGAGCTCAGAGCCCCTTGTAGTTCCTAAAGGGTCTCCAGGAGAGCTGGAGAGGGACTGGGGACAAGGGATGGAGGGACAGGACACAGGGAATGGCTTCCACTGCCAGAGGGCAGGGCTGGATGGGATTTTGGGCAGGAATTGTTCCCTGGGAGGGCGGGCAGGCCCTGGCACAGGGTGCCCAGAGCAGCTGGGGCTGCCCCTGGATCCCTGGCAGTGCCCAAGGCCAGGCTGGACATTGGGGCTGGGAGCAGCCTGGGACAGTGGGAGGTGTCCCTGCCATGGCAGGGGTGGCACTGGAGGGGCTCTGGGGTCCCTCCCAGCCCAGCCATTCCAGGATTCCGTGGTTCTCTGACAGGATTCCCAGCAGATTCCTGGCCAAGCCAAGCCCCACCAGGATGAGGATCCCACCCCTCACACCCAGACCTCGCCAGTCCCACTGCCACAGGGACAGAACACTCTCAAATCCAATGCCACCACATCAATTAAATAGCTCTCAAATATTAACCCCATCAATTGAAGTTTTTTGCCATTTTTCATCCCCTTTGCAGCAGCACTTTTTTTCCCCACTGCTTTTCTGGTTTGCTTTTTGTTTTCTGTTCATAACTTTATAATTTTATGGCAGAACAAAGAAACTCCCTGGTTTGTCAGCCTTTGCTCGCTGGTGACTCACGTGCTCTGGGGGGAAAGCCAAGGCTCTGGCTGCAAATGGAATTAATTCTCAAACTCCTAAACTGCTCCTAAATAGATTGAAAGCACAGATTTAAATCTACACAGGTTGAAAGAACATCTTCACCATATTTAAATCTTTAGGAGAAACTTGTGTGTGAGTAACACCCAAAACTCATCTTGTGGGTTTTGTTTCAGAATCCATTTCAAAAACAACACCAGGCAGTTGGAATTTGGAAGAAATGAGACAGAAGTTGACAGGAATTTTGCGGGAATGGGAACAAAGGATGGATACACTCAATTTTTTCAATATTAAGGATTTTTTAAACATGGACTTTAAACTTTCTAAAGACATCCTGAGACACACAATTGTGAAGGGGGAATTTTACTAGAAAATGATGAATTAATTATCTGTGAGTGAAGCCGATGGAATCCCGGGATCTCTCAAGCTGGAAGGATCCACAAGGATCCCCGAGTCCATCTCTGCCTCCTCTGCCTCTGAAGTTCCTCACCCCAGTCCAGGTCTGTGACCTGCACCCGGCCCCTCCTCACTTGTGTTTTTACCCTTTTTCTTCCTTTTTTTCACTCTGATCTCTGTCCAGGGAGAGATTCCCAACGATTTGTCCCCCAGGAAAACTCAGAACCTCCTCCTTCTGTTGGGTTGTTTATCCTGAGATCCAGGACCAGCGTGTTCCTTACCTTTGTCACCTTCACACCTGCGGAAGGGCAGAGCGGCTCCTCCAGCTAAACCAGTGCAGGGACACTGGGGAAAAACAGATAAATCAGGCAGCTACATCCAAAAAAAGGGGGAAAGGGAACCTGAAAGGATTATTTCTTCTTTTCTACAGTGCCGCAGTGCTGGGCTCTCCTGGGTGGAGACCAGTTACCTGCAGAGTGTGGGGCCGGGGCTCCCTGCAGCCAAACTCCTTTTCCTCGAGGGAAATCTCTCGGAGCTCCCGAGGGCATGAGCAGCAGCCCAGCAGGAAAAAGCAGAAAGAGAAGCAAATTGGATTGGTTTTGTCACTAAAAAGGAAAAAGCAGAAGAGGAACCACAGTTTCATATTTGGGGAGTGCCATAAATCGAGGCCAGTTTGGGTGGGGCTTGGGAGAACCTGGTCTGGTGGAAGGTGTGAGGAGAGGACAAGGGGGGAAGGCTTTAAACCCGCAGAGAGGAGCTGTGGTTTGGGTTTTCGGAAGGAATTGTTCCCTGGGAGGGTGGGGAGGGCTGGGATGGAATTCCCAGAGCAGCTGTGGCTGCCCCTGATCCCTGGCAGAGCCCGAGGCCGGGCTGGAGCACCTGGGACAGTGGGAGGGGTCCCTGCCCTGGGACAGGGAAGGGCCTGAAGGTCCCTCCCAACCCAACCACTCCATGATTCCGTGTCAAGTCACAACTCTTTGATATTTACCTGCAGGAGGAAAACTCGCCGAGGCAGACTGGCTCCTGGTGGAGGCCAGGACTAAACCCAGCCCTGCACAAACTTTGGGAGGATTTAATTGGAAAACTTCCAAGCTCTCACCCAGCCCTGCGCACTGGATGTCGGGCACCAGCAGGGGAAAACCTCTCCTTTGAATTCCCAGACCTGGCGGGATTCCTTTGTAATCCACACTCTTCTCCAGGTCTTTTGAAGATTCACTTGAGGCTGAGTTCAAGTGAGTAGTCTTGATTTGTGATTCCTCACAGCATTTTCACTCTGGAGCTCTCTGTTGCTTTGTTTGCTTGGAGAAGAGGATAAAAAACAGACAGCGAAGAGAAATCACTCTGTAAATCAATGTCTGGAGTGCCCTTAGCTGAGAAATGATTTTATTTATTAAAGATGTGAAAATCCCCCTTCCATTTCACACCTAAATCTTCACTTAGCAAGATAACTCCAGTCCTGGATGAGGAACAACCAGGGAGAAGGAGAAGTGTTTGGGAGCAGCAGAAATGGTGGGGGCTGAGCTCATCAGGGTTTTATAACACACAAAAAAGAGAGAATGGAGTCTTATAACACCAGAAAGAGAGAATAGAATCTGAAATATGGCCCTAAAATCTGCTCCATCCCCGCAACAACAGCTTTCCCCAGCTGCCTGACAGCTTTAAAGATGTTCCATCCGACAGAATAACAGAGGTATTTGTCACCCAGGTCAGTGGTTATTTTATCCCCAGTTTAGGTTTTCTGACTCATTCAGGAATCAAAGGCTTGTGACAGGCACAGGATGATGAAGGATTTGGGCAGTGCTGACCCAAAACACACCCCCCACCTCTGCTGTGCCCAACCTGCTCAGGAACTGCCCTTCCCTGAGCCCTTTCTTATTTATATTGCTACGAATAAACATTTCTCTGGTCATATTTTGTAGTGGAGCAGCATCACTTTAATATTAATCCATTCTCCTCCTAGAGAAATTAAAGTTCTGCCGTGGCTTCCCAATGATTTGGGGAGCAGAAATTCCTCTTTTAACATCATTTACTTGATTTTTTTTTTTTCCATTTTAACTGGAAAGTTCCCGTTTGGCTCAAACCAAAGAGTGCTGATTTTAGATTCCGGGGTTTTAAGTAGCAGCAACGTTGGGAATGAGGAAGGAGCTACATTGGCAACAGGGCTGGGTTCAAGTCTTGCTTCTCCATTCAACGGCCCTTTTTCTATCCATGGGATTGGATGGGATATTGGGAAGGAATTCTTGGTTGTGAGGGTGGGGAGGGGCTGGATGGAATTCCCAGAGCAGCTGTGGCTGCCCCTGGATCCCTGGCAGTGCCCGAGGCCAGGCTGGACATTGGGGCTGGAGCAGCCTGGGACAGTGGGAGGTGTCCCTGCCATGGGATGAGCTTTGGGGTCCCGTCCCGCCCAAACCGTTTGGGATTCTGGGATCCCATCCCACCTCAGAGCAGGATCCCCCATGGATTCCTCACCTCAGCGCAGATCCTCGGGCTCCGCCCAGGCAGACCCGGCTCAGCCCATCCCAGCTCCTGCTGGCTCCCACGGGGACGTCGGGGGACACTCGGGCTCAGCATTCCCGGGAAGAGGAGGGTCGGGAGGAGCTCTGTTCTGCAGGGATGGTGCAGAGCAGCCACGAGAACCTGCTCCTCCTACAGCAGCAGCCTCTCTCCTCTCGCTCCTGTCCCAGAGAACATCGCACGGGCTGTGCCTGCAAAATCCTGCAAAATCCCCCAAACAAGCTGGGAATTGACAGCATTTCTGGATAAAAAGAGGTGGATTCGGCTGGGATGGGCTCCCAAAGAGCTGCCAGGAGATGGATCTTGCCCATCCTGCGGCTGCTTTAGCAGGGGTTCGGTGACGGGCAGCTCCCAGCGAACCCCCCCGGCTGCTGCTGAGGCTCGCTGAGGAGCTGCGATAAATTGTTCCTCTTGCTGTTGGGACCTCCGAGCGCACGGAGAACCACGGGAGGCACCACTGCATCCAGAAATCAGAAAATAACATCCAAGTGCAAGCACAGCACTATCGTGAACAAGTTGTAACAATTGAATTCATTATTGGAAGCTAAATTTCCCTTTTCCAGCGAGTTCCTGCGCCTTTGGGATGGATTGTGCAGCTCCGTCCCCTCCGGCAATAAAACCTTAATAGACTGGAACTTTTCAATTGTGTGCCTGGCAATGGCACGCAGTTTCATTTTATAAGGGGCCATCAATAATATGTAAAAAATATTGTAAAGCAGAATGTGATTATTTTAATTCCTCGGAGCAGGTCTGGAGAAACAGGGGGTGGGGTGCAACACTCAGCAGGGGCCAAATGCAATTATTAATTCCTGCTAAATTCCTCTGGAGATGGCCAGAACCTGCTGTGCAAACAGGTTCCAAAACCTCCCTCTAGTCTTGGTGCCCAGAGAGTTGTGGATTCCTCATCCCTGGCAGTGCCCAAGGCCAGGCTGGACATTGGGGCTTGGGACAGTGGGAGGTGGCCCTGCCCATGGCAGGGGTGGCACTGGAGGGGCTTTGGGGTCCTTCCCACCCAAACCATGCAATTCCACGTTAATTATATCATAATCCTAAAACACCAGCCCTGCCCAGCACACTGCACCAGCCTCTAGGTTTGGAGGTTAATGAACCGGGCAGGAAATAAGTTCTAAATTGTGTTTTTTCAACCAAAAACCTCTCTTAGGGCAGAGGCAGGGGCTTGAGGACACATTTTCCATTTCCCACAGCTCTGATCCCCGGCCACGGAACAGCAGCGCCGGGGACTCGTCACGGGGGACAAGGGCAGAGAGAAGGAGTTTCCTGCAGCCGCTGCCGCCCCGGGCAGGCGCTGCCCCTCGGTGCCAGCGGCGGCACGGGCAGCAGCGAGCTGCAGTCAGCCCCGGCACAATCCACCGCCAAATAATGCGGGCAAGGAGGAAGGGGAGGAGGATTTTAAGGAGCCTGGAATTTCATGGCAAGGCAGATCTCTGCTGGAAAGGGTAAATCGGAAATTGGCTCTCCCTCATGTCCACGGAATACCAGGGTAATCCCTGAATGTTCGGCTGACTTTACTTCTCTTTTAACTAAAAAGATAAATTCTGGGGTATTTATTTAATATATGCATGCGTAATTAGCACATAATCTGTTTTAGCCTCTCATGTCCCTGCGCATGGCAGGGGGTGGGAATCACGGGACGCCTCCACCCCAAAGCAGTCTGTGACACTCTGGTCTAAAAGAATCAAAATCCAAGCACGGAGCTGATCTCTCATTCCAGTACAATTAAAGCTATTTAATTAGTATTTATATGGTGAGAATGCACATCAAAAAGATGCACATCATACAACAGAAGGTGAGAGGTCATGGAATCACAGAATGTCCTGAGCTGGAAGGGACCCCGCAGACTCATCCACCCCAACAATCCCCCCGTGCCTCAGAGCTCTGTCCAAACCCTTTTGGGCTGGGATTTCTCCCTCTTTCACCAGCGCAAAGTCCAGCCCAGCTAACCCTGAGCCACCCCAGGCATCAGGAGGGGACATTTCTGTGGGCAGACAGGGCCAGCAGCTCCTGCAGCCGTGCCCAGCAGCACGAACACTTTCTGCCGGCCAGGCCCCTGCTCCTGCCAGATCAGCACTTTCCCTGGACGGACTTGCCCGAGCGCGGAATTTACAGGAATAACAGCACTCAGCAGCAGGAGGAGATCTGGGACAGGGCCTCGGGCAGCGGGAGCAGCCGCTCCGCAGGGAAAGCCGGGGGGGTTCCCCCTTTGCGGGATTGCTCTGGGAAGGACCTGGCGGGTGGGTTCACCCAGAAATAACCCCTGGGGTTCGCCCCTGCAGGGCTGTCCCAAACCAGAGCCCGAACAAAGCGCGGGGAGGTGACCGGGGCCTGAGAGGGGCTCGGAGGCGGGGACAGAGCAGGCTGGAGAGAAGCAGACAGCACCTGGGACAGGTGAGCACGGCGTCTGAGCCAGGGGAGGACGGGCACCGCCGCAGCCTCTGAGCAGCGGCTCCAGAGCCGGGAGCTCTCCCTCGGCAGCCTCCCTGCGCCCCATCCCGCCCCCAGACACAGCCTGGCAGCCGGGGAGATGTTGTGACAGCTGCGGTCACATCGCGGCCCCAGGCAGAGATGCGATGTGACGGGAGGCAGCAGCTCCCGTGCAGCAGCTGAGCCCTGAGGGATCTGCTTTTCCCCGGGCTCTGCACTTCTGGCAGGAGCTGCACTCCCAGCGCGGCCCAGCAGCGCTCCCGGCTCGGCTCCCGCTCCCCTCCCGTGGGATCCGGCTCCCAGAGCCGCGTGCTGAACATCCTGACATTTCCCAGCGCTCCTGCTGCAAGCCCCACACCATCACCCACCGCATCTGCGGGGGATGAGGCATCCAGAGGAAAACGAGACCTGTGCAGGGACACATGGCAGGGCTCGGGCGCCTCGTGCCAGCTCCGTCCCCCGCTCCGCGCTCCGTGTCACGCACAGAGCTTGTGTCACTTGGGGTGACAGATTGTGACTGGATTGACGGAGCAGCCTCCTCTCCCCAGCCCTGGCCAGGCTCCTTCCCGCGGTGACTCCACAGATCCCGGTCTCACCAGAGCGCCCGTGAATCCCTGATTCTCCATCCCCAGCACACGGACCTTCACCAAGCATCTCTTTAAAATCCTCTCTAAATCGAGCCTGGTTTGTAGCATCCCTCCCGCGCAGCCCCGTCCGTGGGTGGCGGGGACTGGCCAGGCCCGGTTTGCACCCGCAGAGGCGGAGCCGAGAGCTGAACCCCACAGATCTACAGGGAATTAATTAATTAATTACACTTAATTAATCCCTCCTCATTAAACAGAGCGGGTCCCCAGCGGCTCCCCCATTAGGGTGTGGCTGTGTCCAGAGGAAACGACCTGGCCTGAAAGCAAAGGAAAATCCAGAAGAGGATTTACAGCAATTTGCTCATTAATTAGCGTCTGAACCGGGGAGTGTGGGGGCGCAGGGGCAGCCGCGACCCCTGCTCCGGGAGCAGTGACCCCAGGGAGCGGCTGGAGCTGGGCCAGGGAGGGTTGGGTTGGATTTTAGGGAAAGGTTCTTCCCCCAGAGGTGCTGGCACTGCCCGGGCTCCCCAGGGAATGGGCACGGCCCCGAGGCTGCCAGAGCTCCAGGAGCGTTTGGGCAGCGCTGCCAGGGATGGACAGGGTGGGATTTTGGGGGGTCTGGGCAGGGACAGGAGCTGGAATGGATGATCCTGGGGGTCCCTTCCCACTCAGGATATTCTGGGATTCTAAAATCCCCTTTCCCTTGCAGAGCAGCCACCCCCCCTCTCACGGGGACTCACCCCAGGGGACCATCAGCGCCTGCACCCTTTGGCTGCTCAAGGGAAACCCCGGAATTTTCCTAATTCCCAATTCCCAAACTGTCTTCAGCAGCACGGCAGTCCCCAAAACGAAAACCAAGGCTGTTGGTGAGGATTTCTCCCCACTTCCTTGGTGCAGCTCCAAATATTAACACACAAGATGCTGTCCCCTGCCCTACCCTGAGGCTGAGGGATTTGCAGGGAAAAAGATTCCCAAGGTCATCCATCCAACCTCTGACTGATCACCCCCATCCCCACCAAACTTCACTGCAAAGCACCACAGAACCGCAAAATGTTTTGTGAAAAACAAAAATGCTTTTAACCCTTCCAGCCACGGAGACTCCAAGTGAACCCTCATGAGAAGCATCCCCACGTACCAAGAAGTCTGGACAGGTTTTGGGATGAGGTTTTCAGCCTGTGCAAAGCCCCACAGCTTCCCTGAAATCTGTCTCTGCCTCCAGGGAACAAGGACCCAGCCCAGGAACGGTCCCCTGGAATGTTGCTGCTCTGCTTCCCAGCGCAATTGCCAGAAGACAAAAGAAAACATGTTTGCTGCATGAGAAATGTGCTCCTAGCTCAGGAGAGGGAAGGAAACTTCATTTTCTTTAAAGAATAGTTGGAAAATTGGATATTTCTGAAAAATGAACCCTGTGAATATCAAGCAGCCGAGTCCCTGAGGAGCAGCAGCTTCCCCAGAAAACCTCTGAGGATCCTTCCGAGCAGACAGCATGAATAATTCCTGAAATAATCATCAGGGGAAGCAGAGAGGTGCCTCACCAATTTCAGGTGAGGGAATCACTGCGGGGGGACAAGTCTGGTGCCACTGCATGAACTCGGTGACACTGAGACAGTGGAGTCCCCGTCCCTGGAGGGGCCCAGCAGCCCTGTGGATGTGGCACCTGGGGACATGGTGGCCTTGGCAGTGCTGGGAACGGTTGGGATGGATGTTCCCAGAGGGATTTTCCAGGGGAAAGGATTCTGTGACCCCTCTGTCGTCCTCTGGGGACGCGGGTGGTGGCAGCAGGTGCCATCACCCAGCCCTGTCACTGCCGCAGCCACGCCTGGCCCCGAGGCACCTCCCCGGGGGATTTTGGGGTGTGGAGGGTCGGTCAAACCCTGCTCGGACCCTCGGCCCCGAGGCATCACTGGGCACTGGAGCCAGCTGGGCTGGGCCAGCGTTTGTCCCCCTCGGAGGGGACCAGAGCCGGGACTGCTCCGCACGAGCCCGGGGAGAGGGAGGGACACGAGGAGCGGGGCTGGGGGGCTCTGATTGCCTGCCCGGGAACCACGAGGGAAATCACCTTCCTATCACAGGTACACAGCGCTGACACAGATTTATGTGCGCTGCCCACCAAAAATCCGTGGTGGGACACGAATAAATTACTTTTTAGAAGGGTTAAAAAGTGACAAGTGCTTTGTGAGGGGCACGCGGCAGTGGGGTTTGGGGTCCTGGGAGCATTCCTGGGGATGCGGCACTGCTGGGCTGCGCTAGAGAGATGCTGAGAGGGGCAGAGGTCCGGGTCAAGGAGCTGTGGTGGGAATTTCCCTCCCTCTGTGCTCCGCAGGTCCCCTCCGCCCCTCCTCTGTCCCTCCCAGCAGCTCCTCACACACGCACAGCTTCTCCACCAGCACGAAAAGTCACCTGAGCCGGGTCAGGTCCCTGCAGGGGATTGTTTACCCAGTGTAAGGCTGAACCTGAGGGGTTTGAATCACCTGGTGCTGCTCTGGAGGCTCCTCCTTTGCCACTGCGAACCTGCAGGGAGAAAACAGAGAAAAAATTGTAACAAAAAAACCCCAAACCAAACCCAAACCAAACCAAACCAAACAAACAAAAAACCAACAAAAAAACCCCAACCAAACCAAAACCAAACCAAACCAACAACAACAACAACAAACCCCACCAAAATAAAAACACCAACAGAAAAAAACCCAACCAAACCAAAACCAAAATAAACAAAAAAACCACCCCAAAAACTCTAACCCCAAACCACATCAAAGTCCCCAAATTCGCAGTATTTTCAGTTCTTTAAGTCCCAGTGCTCGCCTGTGGGAAGGTTTCCATTGATTTCGTTTCCAAGAGACCCCTGAAAGTCCTGCAGGACCACCCTCACCCCCTGTTCCAGGCAGGACAGGAACCACAGCCTGGGGCTGGTGGGCAAAGGGAAATCTCTGCTTTTTGTCCCGTGAACCACCCGGGTGATGAGGAAACTCAGGTACTCTCTCAGCACAGCCCCGCGCTGCTGCTCTGCCACCACCCAAATCCTCAACACTGACATAAAGCTCATCCTGTCTAATTCCCTGAAGCCTTCGGGAAAGCTGAGGAACAGATCCAACTCCCTGCCTGCCGTTCACCCCTCCCGCTGCCCATCCCGGAGCGCTCAGCACTCCCCGGGGGTTGGGACGCTCAGCCCCGATGGCTCACAGCCCCCGGGAGAGCTGTGATGAGATATCGCTCCCTTATCTCCGCAGAGTCAAAGGGAGACGGGCAGGATCAGGCCCCCGGCTGCCCCGGGGCCGCAGGGACGCCCGGCTTTAGCCGCTAATCCCAGCTCATCTCTGCTCCGAGATTGCCTGGATGGCAGCGCTCTGAGCCCTGCTTGGAGCGGCGGCACGGAGCGCTGGGAGGCACTGCTGGCACCAGGGCGGGCACCGGCTGCTCCCGCCAGCACAGCGGGGACGACCCGCTCCTCGGGGAAAGGCTCTCATCCAGAGGTGCTGGCACTGCCCGGGCTCCCCAGGGAATGGGCACGGCCCCGAGGCTGCCAGAGCTCCAGGAGCGTTTGGGCAGCGCTGCCAGGGATGGACAGGGTGGGATTTTGGGGGGTTTGGGCAGGGACAGGAGCTGGAATGGATGATCCTGGGGGTCCCTTCCAGCTCGGGATATTCCATGACTCTGTGGTTCTGTGACCCAGGGCTGCCAGGCAGCTGCAGCCCCAGGAGGACAGTGCAGGTCCAGGCATCTCCAGCACCTCCCTGCCTCGGGACTCACCAAATTCCATCCTCTTCCACCCTGACCTCGCTCCCTCCCTGGTGATGGTGGCTCTGCTTCCCCCCTTCCCCAGAGTCCTGAATTTGCCAAAAGGGGCTAACGTGGAGTCCTCTGAACTGCAGAAGTATTAAGGTTGGAAAAAACTTTAAGGTCAGCAGCCAGCAGCCCCATGGTCACCACTACCCACCCCTGTCCTCAAGTGCCACTTCCACAGGTGTTCTGAACAATTCCAGGTGGCCCCACCACGTCTCTGTTCCAACGCTTGACAACCTTTTCTGTGGGGAAATTTTCCTTAATGTCCCATCAAACCTCTCCCATCAAACATTTCCTTAATGTCCATCAAACCACCTTACCCTGTAACCTGAGGCCATTCCCTGTTGTCCTGTCCCTTGTTCCCTGGGAGAAGCCAGTGCAGGCCTGCAACAAGGGCTGAAAATAATAACCAGGATTCCCAGGGCTGTGGAATTCTACACCAAAAGCATCTTTGTCCCGCTCAGAGTGTAAGGTTTGGCACAGCCCCTCACACACCACAAACTCCACACACAAAGATCCCTCCCATCCCAGTGTCTTCAGGATAACCCCTGGGAGAAGAGATAAACGGTGTGATTTCCACGTGTGGGATCTAACCCAAACCCTTTTGATTCATCACAAGCCATTAATGGCAGTGGTAATGAGCATGCACTAAACATTCCATAAAATATGTAAAGCCTGGATGGCTCTCGATAGATCTTGGCAAGTGCCTCGTTTAACCTTCACAGCTCATGAAAAACTGTTCCAACTTCCCCGTCTCAGACATGAAAACCATTGATTGTTTACAGCTTTGCATGACCTTTTGTGACAAGTGAGGAAAATGATGAGATATTCGGGTGTAATTCAATCATGAAATATGCTCCAAATTATGTGGGGTTGCAAAGTGCCCACGTTGTTCCTGCACATTTATTTCAGCTCCAAGTCTCATCCAAGTCTTGGGAGAAGATGTGTAGGAAACTATTTCCAAGTGCAGTGTTCTGAGTGTGGATAAACTGTTAATGTCTGGGCTGAAAAGTTGCTCATAACTATAAAATCTATAATTAATTTAAAAATCATCAGCCAAATGACACTTTGCAGTTATAGATGTGCAGCACACGCACCAGGATCCTCTGCCAGGGAAGCTGTGCAAGGCCTTCCCCAGGCTCACGGGAAATGTTCGGCCTCCACAACAGCAAATCTCAGTCTGACAGCACCTTCATCCCCCACCTTGAACCCGAGCCTCAAATGAGGTCTTTGCTTCCCTGCTGATCCCACAACACAGCCCTTCAGGGGTTAAAAACGGGACAGCAAATCTTCCTCTCCTCCGGGATCTCATTGCTCTTCCCCCTCCTCGTATTTCCAGTTCATTTCACTTCAAACCCTTCTCACCACCGGAGCTGTGGCTCCTGTGACAGGGAATTGTTGTGTTCCTGCAGACCTGTCATCACCCACGAGTGACCCTGGAATGGATTTTTGGGAGCGCAGAGTCACAGAAACACCTGGAAACGGCTTGTGCCAGGACATCCTTCCTTACACCCTATCAGTGGCGGTGACCTGTGGCTCCTGTCCCTAACAGCGGTCAGGGAATCATGGAATGGCCATTCCCGGGGCTCCTGTCGGGCTCACGGAGGGCAGAGATCGGAGCTGCAGCCCCGGGGAGTGTCCCCTGCCCAGCTGGGCACACCCAGTGACCTCAGCGGCTGCCCAGGGCCCTTCCCCATCCTCGGAGCTCGAGGATCGCTCTCCTGAAGGCCGAGCCTGCGGTGGTCTGGGGGCTCTGCAGAATTCCCGAGGCTGAGATCCCTCCCGGAGCTGCTGCTCGGGGGGCAGGGGCACAGCAGGGCAAATCCCGACCTCCCCCAGCCCGACTGAGCTGCCCAGATCCATCGGGACTGGGAACGTTTGTCCTTCCCCTCCGTCAGCCCTGAGCTCTGCAGCAGGAAGTTCGGGAATCTCGGCGCCTGGAACGGGGAGGAGTGACAGGGACCAGCTCCTGCTAAACTCTCAGCTGTGAAATCCTGTCCACATTCAGCCTTTTTACAGCCCATTGTAGTTCTACAGCAGGCAAAACCCACGAATGCCTATTTCAGGAAAACAAGTCAGTCTGATTTTTAGGATGTGCAACAGATGGATCACATCCACTCCAAACCTGGGGATGGGAACGCGCCGAGTCAAACTGCCCAGAGGGTCCTGCTCATCACCGTCGTTTCTTGTAAAAAACAGTGCTCTGAGTCACTCAAACGCCTCAAACCCCAACTTTTACTATTATTTATGTCCCACTCTATGTCTGTATTTTATCATTTCCACTTCAGCTTGAGCATCAGAGTCACCTGTGGAAAGACAAAGTTTCCTTCAATAGGGATTGGGTTGGAAGGAGTCCCAGAATGTCTCCCAAAATAAAACCTGCAGAGTTCTGAGGCAGGAGGAACTTCCCTCGCTGGAATGGGATACTGAAAGCTTTTTACAGGTTGTAAATTTTTAAATCTTACTGCAAACAGGATCTCAGAATCACGGTGGAAATGTTTAAATCTTATGGCAAACAGGCTCACCAAATCACACTGTAAATGTTTAAATCTTACTGCAAACAGGATCTCAGAATCAGATGGCAAATATTTAAATCTTGCTGCAAACAGGATCACCAAATCACAATGTAAACGTTTAAATCTTGCTGCAAACAGGATCACCAAATCGCATTGTAAACTTTTAAATCTTACTGCAAACGGATCTCAGAATCACACTGTAAGCGTTTAAATCTGACGACAAACAGGATCACAAGATATCAAAGCTGGCCCAGGAGAGCATCCTTAATGAGCAGCGACAGCTCTGCTCTGCCAGGGCCCCAGCCCTGCCCCTGCCAGGCAGCAGCTCTGCCAGAGCCCACAAAACACAACTGTTGGAGCAGCACCAGACTAAAGTGCCGCTAATTATTAATTAGCAGCGCTCCAGGCGGTTGTGTAGCGATCAGTGGGAGGCTCAGACAGAGCCGGGGCGCAGCCGGGCGGGGAGGGAGCAGTGACGGGGGCCCAGCCTGACACCAGCACCGCCCCGGTCCCCGGGGAAATCCCACCGTGTCTGCAGCTGACGGAGCGGGGCAGGGCCGGGGGCAGGGCCGGGGGCAGGGCAGTGACCCAGCCCCGCTCCCCGTGCCGAGCCGCCCGCTCCCAGCCGGGCGTGCCGGGTTATTTCAAACCCCTGGCGTCCGCGGGGCACAGGCGAAGTGCAGGAGCAGCAGAAATGGATGTGCTGGCAACCAGGAGCTGATTTGCCTTCCTTCGGTTCACGTCTGCACCTGAACCTCGGGCAGAGAGCAGAGAGCAGCTTTTCCAGCCCACCCATCCATCCGTCCATCCAATCATCCCTCCATCCATCCATCCGTCCATCCATCCATCCCTCCATCCCTCCATCCATCCCTCCATCCCTCCATCCATCCCTCCATCCCTCCATCCATCCCTCCATCCCTCCATCCATCCCTCCATCCATCATCCATCCGTCCCTCCATCCCTCCGTCCCTCCCAGCTGCAGCCGCTGCCTCTCCTGGGATCCAGCTGGGTTCACCCTGTGTTGGTACCGACAGCAGCAGCTCAGGAACGGCTCTGCTGGTCCAAATCCATCACCAGGAGTTTTCCATGCACATCCTGGGGGAACTGTGCTTCCCAGGAAATCCTGTCATGTTATCCCACGGATAACAGAGCCCAGCAGGAATATTGCTGCACTTCTCCTGCAGCAGAATTCCATCGGTCTGAGGAGCACCCCAAATCCTGTGGGATTAGGGGGACGAGGCAGCAAATCCCACAAAGCCAGAAGATCGGGCTGTGTTAAGGGAAGCACAATCAGCTGTTGACCAATATTGACAATTAATCCTTGTAGCTATAACGAGTTTGAGGCAGAGCTGTGACTCTCCAGTGCCCCTTTCACACATAAATACAAGGAATTCTCCTCCCCTTGCCCCAGGACTTGGCAGCTAAATATGATCCCCAGTTCCTCCAGAGCGAAGAGCAAAGCAGAGGGGTTTGCAGGGAACAACTCACTCCTCCTGGAGCGTTCAAACAGGAAAATGATGGCATTGCCCCCTCTCCCTGCGCCCACTTGGACTGCACCAAGTCCTCTTTAATTCAATTAATGATTACACAAATTATATTACTTCATATAAAACAACTTCAAATAGTTTGGGTTCTCTCATGTTTAATGCTTCACTATCAGAGCATTTTTCTTAGATAAGTGAGAAATTAATGCTCCATTTGTTTCTTGTCAAACTGGATTTTTCACTCGAATTTCATTTTACTGAACATCATCTTCCCCAAACCTCAGTCCAGCTGTTCTCAGATGCAGAGTAAAACTCATTGTTGGATTTGTTTTATGCACCACATAGCAGATACACATCCCAAATATCTGTGCAAATGGCACAGCTTCCCTGCCAAAATCCAGTTATTCCCACTTTTCCAAATAAATCAGAGAACAGCAAGCACTGCACCCTTCCCAAGCTGCAAACAGAACCAGATGTGCAGCTGCCTTTCCACAGAAAAGGATTGTTCAAGATAATTTTTCATTGAATTATTCCCCTGAGGCTTAAACTCTTCCTGTTTAAAGAGGAAATTTTAACGTGGGGGGTGAAGCTGTGTAGCCAGAGAATTTATAGCTCAGCAGGGCTGTTTTCTAAATTCTAAATATTTCTAAATTCAAGTCTTAAGGCGCAAGGGAACTCCAAAAATTAAACCAGCAGACCCAGCAGAGGCCAGCTCGGAAGAAATGATCTCTAAATCAGGTGAGTGCCTTGGCTCAGAGAGTGGGATGTGCTCTCCCTCTGGAGCTGCAGCTGGAGCCCGGAGCTGGCAGTCAGAGCAGTGATCCTGCTGCTGCTGCTGCTGCTCTTACCCATCCAAACTGAGAAGGGGCCTTGAAAATCCATCTTTGCATCAAATCCTGCCAGCAGCATTTCACCCAGCCTTGACCCCGAGCCTGAACACATCCCAGAGCCACTTTCCTCAATAGCTGCAAGAAACCACTCCACAAACTGGTGTTTACATTGTCTCGGCACTCCTTATCCTCAGCACACCTTCCTCTTCACTCCTGGCATCGTGATACAATCAAGCAAATTCCCCCCGAAGAGTTTAATTAAAGCCCTCTCTGCCCTGCAAAGCTGCGGGATTGCAGGATGGCTCCTTGGAACAGCACAGGAATAAAAAGCGTTTGCCTCGCACTCATTCAAACGTCTGAAGTGCAGGCAGGAAGAAAAGGAATAAATAAAACCTCCCAGAAAAGCAGCTCTCCAGGAAGAGCCATCTGCTCCCAGTGCCCCCAGGAAAAGCAGCTCCTCTGGCTTGTCAGGAAATGGGAACCAGCCCCGGGGTTCAGGGAGCCAAGAGCGGCGCTCTGCCCTGATCCTGGCACTCCGGAAATGTCAGGGATAATCTCATTTCCATCCTGATGAATAATGCACTCAGCAGCACATGGATGCACGGGAATTCTGCCCTGGGAGCGGGGCGGGTTGGGAAATGGAAGCATGAGAAGAGGGAATGAGGGTCAAGGAGCCTGACACCTCTCAGTGCTGCAGTTACTCCACATTTTTATTCAATTAGAAGGAAGTGGGCTGGAATAACTCATGTGAGGGAAAATCCATTGGATTTTCTGCTCCTGGCAGCTTCGTTGCACCTCTGCAAAGACAGGGCAGATGTCGCCAAGCTCGTCAGCCAAGTGACATTGGTGACAGGGAGCTGTGGCTCCAGATCCCTCCCAGCCCCAGGCCGGGAGCTGAGAAATCCCCTCTCACGCTCACCCTGCATCCCAAGGGAAGCACAAATCAATACCAAGGCACAGCAAGGCCCAGGATCCGCTTGCTGCTGCTGGCACAGCTCCAGGGAGGCCATGGCTTGGCTCCTGCAGTTATTCACTGGGGAAAAAGGGGAAGAAAAAAACCCACAGAGAGAAAATTCCCAAGGAAGAGGAGTCCCCCTTTAATTTCCCGGTGTTTAATGTGCAGGAGGAAACACAGGCATAAAGGCATTGGGGTTGGAAAAGCCCTGTGAGAGCATCGAGTCCAACCATCCCAGCACTGCCCCGGCCAGCACTGCCCCGTGTCCCCAAGTGCCACCTCCACAGGGCTGTGAATCCCTCCAGGGATGGGGACTCCACCGTGCCAGGCTGGACAGCCCTCTGCAGGGAGGAATTTCCCAATATCCCACCTGAGGCTCCCCTGGCCCAGCCCGGGGCCGTTCCCCTCCTCCTGTCCCTGTTCCCTGGGAGCAGAGCCCGACCCCCCCGGCTGCCCCCTCGCAGCCCTTTCCTGCCCGATTTTCCTTTGTTTGCACCCATTCTGCTCAGTCCAGGAGGAAACGGACGCCTGCAGCCCCGGGCTGGCTCTGAGGGATGTTCTGGGGCACAGCCTGGGGGTTTTGCCTGTAAATGCTGTGCCTGAAGCCTGGTTTTGTAACCCTGCTCGGGATTTCGAAGCTTTCTATTAAATCCTCTCGGTAAGGCCCTACAGTCAGAGACTCACAGCCTGGGATGGGCTGGAAGGGACCCCAAAGCCCCTCCAGTGCCACCCCTGCCATGGCAGGGACCCCTCCCCCTGTCCCAGGCTGCTCCCAGCCCCAGTGTCCAGCCTGGCCTTGGGCACTGCCAGGGATCCAGGGGCAGCCACAGCTGCTCTGGGCACCCTGTGCCAGGGCCTGCCCACCCTCCCAGGGAACAATTCCTTCCCAAAATCCCATCCAGCCCTGCCCTCTGGCTCCCAGGCAGCTCCCAACAAACTCTTTGGAGCAGCAGGCTGGTCCCTCACACTGGCAGCAGCCCAAAGCTCCAGGATAATGAATATTTAGCATCCCTTCCCTTTTAAAAGTATGGATGTAGGAGCACGTTGGGAACAAAATCTGCTGTTTGGCAGATGCTGGAAAACACAGGCAGAGTTCCCCAAATCCCTCAGGCAGCCACTGGGAAAGCCAGGAAAACCCCTAAATCCACTGCTGTGGATAATGTCGCTCCCTGGGTGGTTTCCTGTGCCACAGGACAGGGACAGGGGCTGGTGTCACCCTGCCTGGGAGCCTCACACATCCCTGGGAGCATCCCCGGCAGGAGCACGGAGCTGCAATTCCTAAGGAACTCCTTAAATGCTCCATTTACTTCAGGGGGTGCAAAGCTCTTCATTTGTAACACAGGCAGAGATTTAATGATGGGATGGATTTTCTTCAAAAGTGTCTAAAGGTTTCTAAAAGGCTTTGAGCATTAAAGGGAATCGGAGATCAGGCTGGAATTTTGCCCGGTGTTTTTCGCTGGTTTCCCTCCCCTTCCCCAATCCCAGGCTCAGGATGGTAATTAGAGCACTTTACCTTCCCTCTGGAAATTGGAGCCATTATGGGAGCCTGGGAAGAAGGAGTTCAGCTCATCTCTATTCCATGTAACAGCTCCTGAAAATACAGCAGGGGTGGAATCACAAGGATGACACAGCCTGAAATAACAAAGCCAAGCTTTAATTTAGCCCTGACTAACGTGGTCCTGCAAGGACCTCTCCAACCACCCTGCCAGGGCGTTTTAGGCAGGAAAAGAGCAAAAGTGGACCCTGCAAAAACAGCGAGAAGAAAAGTTCCTTGGCAGATCTGTGCAGCATTAATCAAGACAATGGAAATGTTCCTTTGAAGGGAGGGCAATTTGGCTCCGCATTACCCAAACCCCACCATTTCCCAACATCCTGAAAGCTTTTCTAACTAAAACAGCCTCTTAAACTGTCATGTGCTGGCTCGAAACCATCTCAGTCTCAACCACTAATCTCTCCTGAAAGAATCTCTCTGGTGAAAGGGGCTCTCAGGGCCGTGGCTAAAAATTTAATGATTCAATTATTTGGTATCATTTTAATGAAGTCATTTCAAGAACATGAAATTGATGCCACCTGTGGAATATCTTTTGTATTTTTGATGAATTAGGGGCTTATTCAGGTCTGAGATTGGTGTTCCCAGCAGCCCTTTTGTGCAGTTATTTACAATTCAGCTTAATTACAGCATCCTGCAAGCTCAGCTGTCAGCCCTGACGTTATATAACCCTCTTTAAAAGAAACAGATTATTTAATACAGGAATTGGAAACTGTGACAAAAATCCAGAGAATGAAATAGAAATTTATCTTTCTGAACACATTTTCATTACCCCATAAATTTCCCTCAAAGCTTTGGGAGGCAAATGGGGCTCTGTTGGATTTATAGAACGATGTTATTCCAGTTATATAATGGAATAAAGGGTAAAAGTCCATTTGATCCCTGTGTTCTAACACGAGGGTTCTAAAGAAGCTTCCAAATGCCAAGTGCAATGTTAGTTTTACACAACAATTTGGTTTGTTGAGACTGATGATACCTCTTTTAATTAAAGTACATATGGAGAAATGAAATTTCGAAATTAAATATCAAAATGAATATCAAAACAACAAACCTCATCTCCATTTTCACTGTGCACCAGCTGAATTCAAAGCTCTCCGCTGGAATAAATGTTTTAAAAGGCGGGGGGTAAAAATTGGGTTTTTCAAAATGCAGCCCTAAAATGTCAGGTATTTTCATTTTCCGGCAGTGGAATAATGAAGGGTTTTCACGTGCGTTAAACTGACACAGGCTGTGATCCCTCACACCGGGATCAATGATATTCCTTAATATCAGTGAGGAGAAATCTCCCAAATAAACTGGAGCACTGCACAGCTGAAGAAGAGGAGGGGAAAGAGGGGGGCAAAGAGAGCATTTTTGTTGACTTTTATCTCCTTTGGAACTCCTTCACACCTGACCTGAGAGAATATGAATATTAAAATTGCATGAAGGTAGGTGAGGAAAAAACCCACAAAATGCCAGAGTTATAAGAAGAAACACTGAGTAATAAATGGGAAATAAAAAGCCGTTTAAATGGCTTTAATGCAGAATTGAATCGTTATGAAGGTTTATTAATGACCTGAGGAATTTATGCATTAAATTCAGATTCAGGCAAAGGCTCCATGCAGGAAGGTTCCTGCAGTGCCAGGCTCCTGCCTTCCCACAGACCACGGCAGGAATCACATGCAGGACCCTGAACCGCCCCAGTTCAATGGGATTTCTCTGGGAAAAGAACCTGGAGCAGAGCAGGACAAGCGGAAATGGCTGCAGCACAAACGGAGCAGGAGGGACACGGGGCTGGAACACCCTGTGTGGGAAATGCACTGCAGAAAAATTCCAATTCTCATCCAGGAGAGGAAAGCAATCCTGGAGCTGAGGGCCAGAGGGTGGATGGGCAACACTTGATGATGTTCTGCCGAATTAAAATGAGGATCAAAGGGAATTTCCCCAAGAGTGGGACAGGGGATGAGGAATATCCCCTCCAGCTCCGGTGTTTGAAATGACCGCTGTGGGTTACAGCTCATTACGGAGGCGACTGTGCAGACTCACCCCGCAGGCAGCACAGGAGCCCGGGGCCCTTTGGGTGGAGGGGACCTGAAATCCCACCCGGTCCCAGGGCAGGGACACCCCCACCAGGGCAGGGACACTCCCACCAGGGCAGGGACACTCCACCGGGGCAGGGACCCCACCACCAGGGCAGGGACACTCCC
>VZRO01002112.1:149988-177299 GCA_013397915.1 Daphoenositta chrysoptera
GAGGAGGAGGAGGAGGAGGAAGGAAGATGAAAAGGAAAAGGAAAAGGAAAAGGAAAAGGAAAAGGAAAAGGAAAAGGAAAAGGAAAAGGAAAAGGGAGGGGGAGAATGAGATGGAAAGGGAAAGGAAAGATATCCCACAGATAATTATCCAGGGTGCAAATGAGTTGGAAAAGCTCAAAGCAAGGCCCCCCAGCCAGCGGAGCACGGGGCCAAGGGCAGGACAGGCCCGCAGGCAGAGCTGGGCGCTGTTCCCCAGCTCCAAGAGAGGAAGTTGATGACATTCCTTACACCAAAAGTGCTTTATCATAAACCTGGCTGAGTTTGCACAGGTACAAAAAGAGTTTGCTCAATTGAGCTGACACGGGAGGTTTTATTGAGATAATAAAAGGAACTATCAAGAAAAATAAAAGATAGATCCTTGCTGGAATCAATCAAAAAGCCTTGAAGAGACAAAGAGAAAAGCCAAGCGAGTCTGCCCGCCAATTCAGGAGTTTAAAGGAGGCAGAAAAATACATTTCAATTATGCAATCAAAGATCGCTGAACAATCCAAAGGCTATAAAAACAGGGGCTGAAATATGAAAATAGATAAATCTGAAATAACCCCAAAGACAGGCAGCTCGATGAAGACAACACCAGTGAGAAGTAATTACAGGGGGAGCGCTGAGCAGGTTGTGAATGAGTTCCGTGGGCCTCAGGAGCTGGATTTGGGCAGGAACAGTTTCTTCTGAAGGAATAAAAAGTGCAAGAAAGGAAAAGGCAGCGAAATAACAAGGAGGTTGTTATGGATTTAAAAGAAATATTGGCAAGGTGAATGGGAGATGTGCCTGACTGGAAGGAGCTTGGAGCATGAGGAGGGAAAGGGAAAGGGCAGGTGAAGTTAAAAGTCATACTGGGAGTAAATGGGAATTAAGAGAGCCCCTTTTCCCTTGGTGCAACACAGGGAGCCACTGCTGAACAGTGCCAGCCCTGCAGACGAGGCTTTCCATCCCACAGAAGCTCAGCAACCTCATCCTCATCCCACAGGTCCCTCCTAAGCCCAGCCCGTGGTCTCGGCATTATTCCAGCCCAGCCCTGCTCCCTGTGAGTGAGGCAGGGGCTTAATTCTCCCATAATTAGATGTCAAAGCAAGAAAGACACGTTATCCATGAAATTCCAGCCCAAATGATGTCACATTGGGCTAAAAAGGCAGGAAAAGGAGAAATCCTGGGGATGTGAAGTCAGTGACTTACCGGCAGTGGTGCATCAGCCCAGCTCAGAGACAAGTGCCAGACACCAGGCTTCCAGTTCAGCTCCATGACACCGAGTCTCTGGAAGGCTGCTAAAACAGAAAACAGCTTTGTTTTATCCGTGAAGGAAAACCCAGCCCGGTGGTCGGAGCTGTTGTGATCCAAAATCCCCTTTCCAGGCCGGAACCCCAGGCTGCACCTCCCGAGCTGAGAAGAATCCACTAAAGCAGAAACTCCTCACATTTGGAGTAATGAAAATCTGGCTACACTGACTTAAGGCAATTCGCAGTTGTTAAATTTAATTTCCCATCAATAAATATAATTACCTAATTCAATTTCTGCCTCTTAATAAAAATGGTTTCCAATGTCGTTAGAGCCTCAATCCCCAATATCTGAGACTGCTCAGGATTATGGGCTGTGTAAATACAATTTCTGCAAGCAGATGGATTTTCCATGCAGATGGAGAAACACAAATTGGAATCAGTGGCTCTGGCAGCTCCCAACACCTCCAACCTGAAAAAAAAGAGAAACAATAAAATTACTGAGGTTTTTTTTTCTCTATCACACTGAGAAAGGAAAAGCTGTGCTTGTGCCTTCTTTAATTTGACCAGGCTTAAGACGTTCCTTTTCAGGAATTTAATTAGCTAAAATATATCCCCAGCAGAAAAATCAGGAGTGTCCTCGAGGTTTATTTGACAGTCTACAAACACTGGAGCTTCCTCTTGAAAGGGAACATTCCTGCCTGGAACGTGGTGCAGGTTTTAATGCAGCCACTTGACCACAGCTCTGACAGCCGGGAGAGGATTTCTCACCACGGATCTGTGTCACAATGTTACTGGGAAAAAGGAGGGTTAGGTTGGATAACAGGGAGAGTTCCTTCATGGAAAGGGTTGTCAGGCATTGGAAGGGGCTGCCAGGTGGAGTCACATCCCTGGAGGTGTCCAAGGAAAGCGTGGATGTGGCACTTGGGGACATGGAGAGTGACCATGGTGGGTGGGTGGGAAGGGACCTTAAATCCCCTCCAGTGGGCAGGGACCCCTCCCACTGTCCCAGGCTGCTCCCAGCCCCAGTGTCCAGCCTGGCCTTGGGCACTGCCAGGGATCCAGGGGCAGCCACAGCTGCTCTGGGCACACTGTGCCAGGGCCTGCCCACCCTCACAGGGAACAATTCCTTCCCAAAATCCCACCCANAGGTGCCTCCTGTGCTGGGCCGGGGCTGGGGCAGCTCTGCAGCCGGGGCTCACCTGGGCACAGGGGCAGAACCCCCCTCCTGCTGCCCACGGGGATACCTGGACAGAAAGATCCCTCCTTGGCCAAAATTTCCTCCCTGCATCCCATTTCTGAGCCTGTGCAGAAGTTACCACTCCAGGGATCGATTTTGAACCTCAGCTTGGGAATTGCACAAAAATTCCGGCAAAGAGTGACTGAAAGGCCTCGGTCCAGGAATGAGGCAAAAATCCATCACTGCCACCGGCTGCCACCTGCAATCCAACATTCCTGTGCACCAGGAGAGACGGAGGAGAGGGAAAAACGGAATGAAGGTGGCTTTAAAAAAACTAAACCAGAGAAAACTTTGCAGAATACAAATCAGAGCTCGGCCACAGCTGGCGAGGAGCTTTTAATTGTTTTTAAGGGAAGCAAATCCCTGTGGGCTGGGAAGATGGGACAGCTTGAGGTCTGAAGTCATTTACCAAGTCTGTTGTTCTGAGGTGCCTCCAGGCAGAATCACTTCTCTCTTTGCTGGGCTTTTTTCTTTTTTTTAATATTCTTGAGCTGTGGGAAGCGTCATTACAGCCTGCCACGCTCAGATTTGTCTCTGTTTTCCTGGCAAGGAGGCCGGGTCCGATGGAATGGGGAGGATGCTCCCAGCAGGGCAGGGACCTCTCCAAACCCCACCTGCAGCTCCCCAGCCTCCACTTCCATGGGCTGGGAATGCATTTTCCAGCTGAGCAAAAATGGCATTTGCCCCTTTTCCATCACAGGAAGCTCCATGGGGAGTTCCAGCAGGGAGGAAAAGGAAAAATACACATTTTGCCACCCAAATTCCAAGAAGAATCATTTTATCCCTTTTCTCTCTCTGCACAAACGTGGTTCCCTTCAGGCTCTGCCTTCCCATTCCCAGTCACTGGACCCCTGTCCCAGATCTTCACTTGGAAAATCAGACTCCAGACTCAGCCTCAAGCACAATCTGGATAAAAATGGTAAAAGTGATCCCAAAAATCCCAGGAAGCTGGGGAAACAAGGTAGGAGTCCCTCCTGGGGAAGGCTTGGGAATGTGGGGAAGTTATTTTAAACTTCAGACCCTCTGAGCACCTGGGATTGACTCCTGGAGATCAGAGCCAAGAGAAAACAGGGAGAGCTCCTGGTTTTGTGGGATATTTTCTCCCTTTAGTTGGATTATTGGCACTTTCTGCTTTTGTTATTTAATGGCTGAGGTGACCTCTGGAATAAAGGTGAGTTCTAGAGGAAAACAGGGCATTTTTCCTGGAATTAAATCTGAAATCATGGAATGATTAGGGATGGAAAAGGCCTTTGAGATCATCAAGTCCAACCAATCCCACGTTCACCACTGAACCACCCCCTCACGGGACATGTCCGTGGTTTTTACACACTTCAGGGATGACTCCTCCCCCACTGCCCTGAGCTTCTGCTCAGCCCTTTCCTTGAGGAATTTTTCCCAAAATATCCAATCTAATCCTGCCCTGACCCAAACACAAAACCCTGACATTTCCTATTCCCCGCCCAAGGTCTTCCCCGACTCATGAATATGTAAATGAGGGACTAATTTGCTCTCTGGACAGTGAAGAAATTTCAAATAATTCCTCATTTGTGATCACTCTGCAATTAAAGGGAAGAGTGTGGGGATAACTCTCGGTGTCCTACTGACCAGGATTAGTGGGAAATGCAGGAAAAACAGCACTGAACCCCTGCCTGTGAATGATGGAGCTTTGGAAAGGGAAAAATCTCCTTTACAAACCTGCAGCTGCCCACAGGAGCATGGAAAAGGCTGATCCAGGGAAAGGATGAGCAGAAGTTTTCCTGAAGTTCCTCAGCAGAGGGAGGCTTTCCAAGGAATGGCCACACACGAGGAAGGCAGGATCACAGCACCCCTTGTCCCCATGGAGGGCCATCCCTGAGCAGAGCTGGGCTCCTGCGGGCTTGGGGACATCCTTTCCTCCTGGGAATGCCCATCCCTGGCAGTGCCCGAGGCCAGGCTGGAGCAGCCTGGGACAGTGGGAGGTGTCCCTGCCGTGGCAGGGGTGGCACCGGATGATTGTTAAGGTCCCTTCCAACCCGAACCATTCTGGAATTCCAGGACTCTGTCAGAAATCCATCCCCACCACGGCGCAGAGGGAATTCCCTGCCAGGATGGGCTGGGCACCAGGAGGTTCCTCAGCCCGGGACGAAGCGATTGCAGAGTTTGGTCACGTTCCGCACCCAAGTCCGAAGTGCCTCCCGTGCCGGGAACCCCAGAGGCCGAGGCAGAGCTCTGGGGTGGTTTTGCCCTCAGGAGGAGCCCGTTCCCAGCCCTCTCCTCCCTGCGGCCCCTCCGGAGCAGCGCAGGAGCAGCCCCAGCACAGCTGGGCAGCTGTGTCAGCCCTGGGCTCCAGCGGGGCTCTGCGCCCGCCGCCACCGGGAAAACCAGGAAAAGGAATCCAAAATCCCTGGGAAAACGGTGGATCCAACACTTCTTCTGGCTCTGACTTGTGCATACGCAGATTTGCCTCTCTTTTATCACCATTTTCATTATTGATGGGGGCTCGGTGCAGCTGGGATCATCACAATTAATCAAATACAATACACATTAATCAAAATTCACCGAAGTTCACAATTTCTGGAAGGTTTTTTGTTACAAGGACAGCCCTTCCATCTTCCCTTCACTCATCCTTTGTACAAAAAGAACAAACAGCGGCTCAGGACGAGGTGTGTCCATCAATCCCTGACTCTGAGTTGTGCAACCCTCACGCAAACCCTTCCCTGACAAGTCCCTAATTTCCTCCACTCCTCCCTTTTATCTTGTGCTGCCACGACAGCACCTGCTTTATCTGGCACCAGGGACTGTTTTTCATGGCAAAGTTGATGGACTTCTTTGCTTTTTCCCTTTTCTTCTCTTTGTCTTTCCCTTTTCCATAATTTATTCTTTAAAGATAGCACCACTGGCAATGAAGAGCTGCATCTGAACTCTGACAAACTCCCCAAAAGCTCCTCAGCCACTCTGCGGAGTCTGTGATAAATCAGGTGTTCCACCCAGCCCGGACAGACAGGTTGGAAACCAGGCAGAAATAACTGCAAATGAAGAGACTTGGCTTTAAACGCAGCCGAGTCTGGGCCTGCTGATACTGTAGAAATATTGTTCCCTGAACTTCCTTCCTCTCCATAAGTTTCTTCCCCATAACACTCCTGACTCAGTATTATCTCAGAAAATGGAAATACCTGCTTAATTTGGTTTGGCTGCAGCTCTGCCTGGCTTTAGGGGAAACACGGGATTATTCTGCTCAGCAGAGAGCGAGGCAAGGGCTGAGGCTGTGGTTTCAGGGGGAGGACACTCTCAGCAGAACCTCTCTGCAGTGCTGGATGTTGGGGGACACCACCCCCATCCCCTGAGCCCTGCGGGGTTCAGACGGTGAGGGGGGAGGGTCTGGGGACCCCGTGCTGGTCAGAGAGGGGAAAGGGGAGAAGGGAGGGGTTCAAACACCAGCCCAGATGGAGTCAGGGATCCAGCACAGGGATCCAGCACAGGGATCCAGCACAGAACTCTCCTGAACTCTCACCGTCTCCTTCCTCACTGCCCCAAACAAAGGCTGGCCCGAGCTTTATCCAACCCAGCGTTTTCTCTCAGCACGGCCACAAGCGGCGATCCGGGGAATGCAGGGCACAAAACCCCTCAAAACCCAGCGCCCTGCAAGGGCAGTTTGATGGAGGGCCGGCAGCAGCACCTCCCTGGGCTTGCTCGCCAGCCATCAGCTGATTCTCCCTGCTTTTATTCATTACCTCTCCTCTCTTCCACTTGAGGTCTCCTCCAGCAGCTCTACAGTTTAATTAAACCCTCGAATTGCTTTTCTTCTGGGGGTGCTGGGCTGGGTTTTTTCTTTTCCTCCCAGGAATTTCACTGCACAAAGCACAGCACCCCTGTGGGGTTCCTGCTCTGAGAGAGGAATTGTCTTTCCTAATCCACCTTTTTACACCCATCCCAGCACAAGAAAGACCAGGTGGAGAGAGTCCAGAGGATTCCCTGCTCTGGAGCCAGGCTGGGAGAGCTGGGGGTGTTCCCCCGGAGAGGAGAAAGATCAGGGGAACCTTAGAGTCCCTTCCAGACTAATTCCAGCCATAAATACCCAGCCTTCATTTTCTTCTTTATCCAACATTTCACCACTGACCTCCTGTTTCTTCTGAGCAGAGAAAACTCCATTTTCAATTACCCATGGGACCGAGCCAGGTTGTTCCAGGACTGACCTTGGATACCATAAAACCGTAAATGCAAACACTGAAGTGGTCAGAACCTGCCACTTCCACACTTCAAACACAAAGGAACACCAGAAAAAAAGAAACCAGGGATGAAAAACTCTCCTTCTCCGAGGGTTTCTGAGAGCCTCTCAGCATGCAGAGCATTCCTGGTGTTTCTCCTCGCTCAGGCTGATGTTTTATCCCTCACAATTTGCCTGTACCTTGGCAGGAAGGTGCCCTCCCTGAACTGCCCCTGGAGAAGCCGGGCTCAGAAATGCCCATCAGGAGAGTTTTTTGTTATTTACAATAATGATTGTGAACCATCCGTGGAGAAGATCTGTTTTATCCTGACAGCCCCTGCAGCTGATGGCTCCAACAAAGGATTTCTGCATGAACTGGATACTGTCAAATCCATGACAGAATGGTTGGGCTGGGAGGGACTCCAGCTCCCAGAATTCAAATCTCATTTTCTGGGGGTGTTTGATCCCAGCAAGGGCCAGCTAAACAAGGTGATTTGGTCCAAAGCCTGGGAATGCAGCATGGAAAAGACAACAGCAGCTGATTTACTCCCACAGCCTCAGAAATGTTTTTCACTCCAACCCTGCCAGACAAATGGAGAACTCAGCCCAGGATCTCCAGCAGAGCTGTAGAAACAATTGATTTTTCAGTTCAGTAGCCAAATTGGAAAAGTAAATAGTTTGAGATTACCCAGAATGGGGGTTTTTGTTGTTTTTCTCATTGAATTGAAACACAGGCTGAGGAGCTGCAGCTTCTCCAGCAGCCTGGCCAGGGGGATTTTCCAGCCAGCACTGGAATGGGCAGGATTGAGCACCTTGATTCCTCCAAAAAAGGGTTCTTGTCATCACCCTGCAGCCTGGGTGGGAGGAGGGTGGTGTCTCTCTCCCTGTTCTTGTTCCCGTGGGTTCCATCACCTGAGGAAAGCCAGGACAGGGTCTCCTCCCAGCAACCCTCCCTCACGCCAGGTGATGGAATTATTCCCGATGGAATTATTCCTGATGGAATTATTCCTGATGGAATTACTCTTGGCACCCAAAACCGTGCCAGGTGGGAGCTGCCAACTGCGGGTGAGCACAGGGAGAAGGGCTGGGATCCCCCTGGGAGTGCAGGGGAAGCTCCAAATCCCTGGCCACGGAAAACAGGAGCTTCCAGCCAGCGCTGGATCCCTCCAGAAAGGACCAGCACGGGGACAGCAGGGCCCGTGTTTGTCTGGAATACTCTCCCGGACTCCAGCCACTGCCAGACACAGGGAGTGCCTCTTTAGCAGCCTCTGATGGATAATTTTCGCAGTGTTTCAGCTCTTTCAGGATGCCTTAACCAGCTATTGGCCATCAGCTAAGGGGGCAGCCTTCCCCTCCTGGAATTGGAGCCCAGCCACTGGAACCACAAACCAAACCAAACCCCACAGAACAAAGCGGCACAGAAAAACACCCACATCAATCCCACGGAGAAAAAACAAACAAAACACGACAAAAATTAAAATTTTACCAACGTTTCTGACGAGTTCCAGGAAACCAACAGCCAACACATCAGAGCTTGAATTCCACCCCAGGGTCGCTGAGGCTGGAAAGACCCCGGGTCCCCCCAACTGGTGACACTCCCCACCTTGTCCCCAGCCCAGAGCACTCAGTGCCACCTCCAGGAATTCCTGGGACACCTCCAGGGATGGGCACTCCAGACCTCCCTGGGCACTTCCAATCCCTGAGCACCCTTTCCATGGGGAAATTCCTGCTGATGCCCACCCTGCCCCTCCCCTGGCCCAGGCCGAGGCCGTTCCCTCTGCTCCTGTCCCTGTTCCCTGGGAGCAGAGCCCGACCCCCCCGGCTGCCCCCTCCTGTCAGGGACTTGTGCAGAGCCACAAGGGCCCCCCGAGCCTCCTTCTCCCCAAGTTTTGGTTGGTGCAGAAGGAAATCGTGCACAGATTCCAGTCCCTGCCACCATCGGATTCCCAGGAACAGCTGCAGGATTGGCACCCACACAGATCCAGGACTTTGCAGGCAGGCTGGAAAAGGCAGCAGGAAGGAGCTGTGAACAGGGAATGGTTTTTCCCTGAACAAGCCAAGCAGACAGGCAGCTGAAGTGAGAGCTCTCAGCCAAAGCCAGCCACAACAATTAACCGTAAACTGCAAATTATTACTAAAAATTACTGAAAAAATCATCTCTATTTTGAATTAGAAATGCAAAATCTGTGAATTGGAAATGCAAAATTTATACTTATTTAGAAAGATAATAATCTCTTAAAGATAATAAGAAATGCTTTACCAAACACTCGGAGATGCTCTTCCCAATATTTTCTTAAAACTAATCAAGTTCAAAATCCCAAGTTTGCTTTTATAAACAAGGTCATAAAATGCCTTAAAAATCTCCCAGGAAATTCATGGAAATTTATTCAGTCTGGTATGAGAGAGTAAATCTCTGTTATGCTTGTGGATCCTTCCCCAATCCATGTACATTTTAATTAAGCCCATTAATTTTACAGGATTGCTGCTTGTTTGTTGCTGGATTGTTGCTCTGAAGAAAGCAGCTTTTTTCAATGGAAATTAAATTCCAAGAGCTTCAAAATAAGTTTTTCTACCAATCAGCTCTGAACCCAGCACTGAGAAACACAAAGTATTTCCTGCTGCATGGAAAGCTTGGTTTGGTTTTCTCATTTGTATAATATAATGAAAAAATTACTTATTTTATTACAGGTCCCCTGAGAAAATCCACGTGCTTCCTCAAGCTCCGTGTCATTCCAAAGGATCCTGATCCATTAACTACTACCTAAGATTATTGGAGGAATTTCCATCTGCCATTGTGGCTTCCAGGCCAAATTTCCTACATCTCTGATCATACCTGACCTGGGTGGATTATTTGCAGCAACTCCTCCACCTCTGACATTCGATTTTATCTCCCTCTTTATCAGCACTCAAAAATTCAAAGCCAATTAAAACATCCTCAGGGAAAAACATGGTTTTAATTTGACAAATATTCCATAAAACCACTCAGGATGGGTCATGAAGGCTTAGAATTCTAAAAACATGGAATGGTTTGGGCTGGAAGGGATTTTAAGGATCATCCAGTCCCATCCCTTGGGCAGGGACACCTTCCACTGTCCCAGGCTGCTCCAAGCCCTGTCCAGCCTGGCCTTGGGCACTGCCAGGGATGGGTATCCACAATTTTCCTTGGATATTATTCTCGCCATTGACGCAAAATCCATGCAAAACCCATCACACAACAAGTTTAGTGAAGCAGACTTCAAAATCTTGGTGTTTTCTGTCTAAATTACTGTCAGAAAAAAACCCAAAAAACAACTTACTTCAGTGTAGGAACTTAAATTGTCAAAAGAATTCCTCGTGTCTCCATAAAGGTAACATAAATCCTGGCAAAATCCATTCTGTATCCAAAACAACTCATTCTCCAGGCTGTGTTTTCCCAGGCTGCCTCGGGAACCTGTCTGTGAGGAAAATGAAGAACGAGTACACGAAGGAAATCATAATTTACAATATGTTCCGAAGCCAGGCTGCATTTACAACTACTGGAACTTGAGATTTGCTTGTCAGGGTAAAAAAACCCTAACAAGGAAACCATGTAAATGCTGCGCCTTTGTTTTGTTCCTGCTAAATATGCTGGAAGTGTCTGACAAATCCCGATAATGAGCTCCCATCTCCAGGTGGAAGGAAAGGGAGACTTGTTCAAGGCTGCAGGGAGGGGAAGAACAGGGAAAACATGGAAAAGCAGAGGCAGCACCAGCAGGAGCTAGGAGTCACTGCCTGTGTTTTCCTGGGAGCCCAAGGAATAAACTGATTTTTGTTGGGGGAAAAAAATTCATTATCAAGAATGGTAAAGTCTCATGGCTTGTGAGGTTTATGTCCTCTGGCAATAGCATTGCTCCAAGGGAAGCAGATCCCAGAATCCCAGACTGGTTTGGGTGGAAGGGACATTAAAATCCATCCCATCCCACCCCTGCCATGGCAGGGACCCCTCCCACTGTCCCAGGCTGCTCCCAGCCCCAGTGTCCAGCCTGGCCTTGGGCACTGCCAGGGATCCAGGGGCAGCCACAGCTGCTCTGGGCACCCTGTGCCAGTGACACAGAAAATGGTGAAAGACCCAGATTAGCAAAGCTGAAGGAAAAATTTGAAATATTATTTAAAATAAAAATAAAATTAAAATTTCTGCCAACTAAGAGCAAAGCCAAGCTCCAAAGCCTTGAACTTCTCCACGGGTGCAGAGGGAGGGAGTCCCGGAGCAGGTCCAGGTTTGATCCACCCAGGAGCTGCACTCTGTGATCCGTGTGGGGCCCTTCCAGCTCGGGATACTCCAGGAGTTCTCCTGCCTGGCACTGCCACCTTCACCTCCCACCCTTCACCCCGCTCCTGGCTGCTGCCATCCAGTCCCACTTCCCAAGTGCATTTTTGTGGCATTTGGCTGTCCAGGGTCCCTTTGCTTGGTTCTCCCCTTTCCTTCACCAGAAAAGAATTATTTCTCTCAATCTGCATGAGAACAACAACAAAAAAAAGTTAAAATGAACCTCACAGAATCATGGAAAATCCTGGACTGGGACCCACAGGGATCATCCAGTCCAGCTCCTGACCCTGCACAGGACACCCCAAAAATCCCACCCCATGCCTGAGAGCCAAACTCATCAAAGTCTTGCCCATGGTGAATTAATTTAATGTTTGGAAGACAAAATCTCAGTCCCACACAATTTCCTCTCCCCCACTGCCCGTCCAGGCCTCAGAAATTACGGAAAAATCCCAACTCCTCCTTCCAGCCTCCCTCTAAACCCTCCCAACAATTGCTACTCTCCATTTCCAGCTCTTCGCCCAAGGCTCCTAAAACATCATGTGGGGATTTGGGAGCCCCATTTGAAACAAATTGTTTTAATTAAAATAGTAATTTCCAGCCCCGAGAGATGTAAACTATTAAAGAGTTGCCAGGAGGGAGAGGCACTAATGGAGAGCAGTGAGCAATTACAGCCAAGCTGCTGCTGCTTCTCCGGGAAAAGGGGCTGGGGAAGCAGAGCCAAGGGCTGCTCATCAGCCCCGACAGCTTCCCAGGGTTCTCCTTCCCTCGGGTGCCCCCGAGTCCTCGGGATGCAGGGGGGGATCAGGGATGGAAGGACAAATCCCCCTCCGTCACACAGCTCCTCAAAACAACGGGCAGAGGAAAATGTTTTTCCTCGTGGAAGTGAACGCTGTCCCAGGCAGCTCAACTCTGCTTCTCCCACACCGCCAGGATCTCAGGAATGTTCATTGGGGATGGGCCACAGCTCAGGAGAATTCAGACGTGTCAAGTTCATGTGCTCTTTTTCCCATAAAAATGGATCTTATCCAACCCCAAATCAAATTCTTGGGGGCTTCACTTGGAAACGTCAATGTCAGCCAAAAGAAGAAAAGAAATAGCTTTTTTAAAATATTTTTTTCCAAGTTGTAAATGGAAGGGAAACAAGAAGAATATCCAACAACAATCAACAATTACAATTTGGACAATTTATCCAAGAGCCACCTGCTTTCTTCCAAAATGAACCTCCCCATTATCATTTCTAAGTCTGGACTATTCACAGATTCAAACCTCAGAAGGCAAAATTTGCTTCTTGTGACAAAGGTCAGTATTTCTAATCTGCACTCGTTTCTTGTTTCAGGGCTGAATTTATGCCATAAATGTGGCTTGAAGGAATTTTTCTCCTGTTCTGACCGATGGAATGGTTCCTATTCCAAGGAAGAGTTGGTTTGGGTTTAGAGCTCCAGGTACCCAGCGGTCCCAGAGCCAGTGCCTAAAAGGAATAAGGTCACCTGGAAATCAACCAGAGAGTGGCATCTAAAAATAAAGATATTTGCATTTTTCTAGTCTGATCTGGAAATTTATCTGCTGAAGTACAGAACCAGAGAATCCCAGCCTGGTTTGGGTGGGAAGGGACCCCAAAGCCCCTCCAGTGCCCCCCCTGCCATGGCAGGGACCCCTCCCACTGTCCCAGGCTGCTCCCAGCCCCAATGTCCAGCCTGGCCTTGGGCACTGCCAGGGATCCAGGGCAGCCACAGCTGCTCTGGGCACCCTGTGCCAGGGCCTGCCCACCCTCCCAGGGAGGAATTCCTTCCCAAAATCCCATTAAATCTACCCTTTTTCCATTTAGCCATATTTCAGCATTTCAGGGACTTACCATTCTCAAGAAAACCACCCTACTCCAGAAACCAGGAGATCAAGTTTTCACTTTTGGGTGCCATCATCTCTCCTGAAATAATCCAGAATTATCTATATTTGGAAACACACACACACACACACACGAAATTAATTAAAAGCCATTTTTGCCATGTGGATCACTGGTGTGGAAAACAAGTCAGTGTCAGAGTGAAAAGGAAAGCATGGGAGCAAAATTCCTGAGGGGAAAAAGTAAGAAAAACCCACAAAACTTTTTCCAAACAAAATCTCCTTCTATTTTCTGTTTTTCTCCAGTTTTCCCCTGGGTGTCTCTCCAGAAGCCCAGAGCAGCTCCGGCCTCCAGGGCACAGCCAGCAGATGAAAAGTGGGATTGGTTCTGATAATTCCCTCCTTGGTTGACTCAAAGCTCGTTAAATGCCCAGGAATATCGAGCGCCCATTTCAGGGAGTGCGGTGAGGCCCCTTTCCCTCGTTTATTGATCGTTTATTGATCGTTTATTGATCCCTCAGGTGAGGGACACGGGCAGGTAACGCCGTGTTTCACCCCAGCTCCGCTGTAAGAGATGTTAAACAGAATTACAGGGGGTGGGATCACAGGCAAATCAGGGCTCTTAAATTCCGCTGAAGGGTGTTTAACCAGACATTCCGCAAGGGCAAACAGATAAATTAAGGTTTCCCGTTGCAGTCCCGGGGACAGCGGGAGAATGCTAAGCAGGGAGCGTGAGGGACGTGTCGGAGCAAAATGTTTTGCCTTATTTTTAATTTAAATGTAGTTACAGAGATGAAGAGCCCGGAGGCATCAAGCATTGCCAATCAAAGCTCCCGGAACGATTGAGTCTTCTGAGCACACCGAAATCACCACTGCCCAGCGCCGCTCGAGTCACACGAGGAGGAATTTTTGCAGTACAAAGTTGCTTTTTGCCTTTCATTTTTTTTAAAGTATTTTCAAGAAACATGATTTCTCTTTGGCAAAGGGACCCTTTGAAGCGGCCCAAATAGCCTTTGAAGTGAAAATAGAGGAGCAATTTCGTATTCATGCACCCATTTTCCCTCCCCCTCCCAAAAACGAAGGCGTAGAACTTGGTGAAAAATTTATATCCTGGAATAGGCGGCCTTGGCTCGTGACATCAGAGGCGTTCAAGGGAACAAAATGGCACTAAAATGGAACTGGAGAGATCTTTGGGTGCAAATCAAAGACACTGGATGGAAATGCTGCTTAATTAGTGCAGATGAAGAGGCACAGACTGGAAGGCAGAAGGCTGCAATGTAGAAAATTCAGGAGGCACTAATGGGCTGGTAAAAATGTCGCTGTTTGGAGCTGTCAGCCTCGCTTAGAAACCTAAAAAATTTATTAAACCTCAGCGAATGTTGCTTTTCTCAGTCACAAAGGCCATTAAGAACTGCTGGAAGTGGTGGATGCCACACAGTCCATTAGCAGCTGGATCGTAACGCTCTTCTCTCCCTCCTTCCAGCCCCATAAATGTATTTCTCTCCTCTAATATTTCCTAAGAGGCTCCCGTGGCACAGATTTTCCCTTGTACATCTTTCCTCAGCCTCAGAAAAAATGAGAGTGGCTGGTCTCGCTCAGAAACTAAAAGTTTTCAGGTAGTTCTCAGCGGAATGATGAAAAATCCCACAGGTTCCAGAAAGCAATTGGTAAATACAGGCTTCTGCTTCCATAAAAAGCAATTTATTAAACACAAATGTTCGGCAATGTGAAGTGTTTTACTGCTGCAAATTCAATACTGCTCGAAACACACTCTGAAGTCAATAACCCAGCAGTAAAAGCAGCAGCACACACACAAATGTCTCATCTTATTCCACAATCCACCATTTTCTCCCACGCAAAATTCCCATCCAAACATCAGCTTCGAATTCTTACCTGAGCTGTCCAGTTGAAGAAACAGCAACCCGATTTCTTATTTTTACTTATTTTTTTTTAATAATTCCTCAGCACTTAAATCCCTTTTCATGTATATTGGATGTTGAGGAAGAGGGAGATAGTCTTCCTGGGGAAAGAGAAAAAAAAGGCAAATAAATCATGCAACAGGAAAGCTCATAAATCTGCATTTATATTGGAAGTAAAACTGAACTCACCAGAGGTGATTTACTGCCTCTAATAATGAATGTGACTATTGGGTCCTTAGATTTTCATTAGCGTGGTGAAAGAATTTATTTTATGTGCAAATATTTAAATACTCATAGAAAGTAAATGTAAAAATATTGCAAATATTAAGCCTCCAATTACTTCGAGTTATGTGAAAATTCATTGAAAAATAATTTCCTGCCCGCAGAAAAATAGATTGTCAAAATCTGGGGTTTCTGCTTTGCCAGGGAATCTGGGGAATTTGATGGCTTTGTTTGGAGACTGAGTAAGGAAATCTGAGCATTTCCCACAGAAACGGGCAGGGAGCAGGTGACACTTGGGACAGGACAAGTTTGGGGATTCCTAATGAATCATGGAATCCTTGAGGCTGGAAAAGATCTCATCGAGGCCAACCATTCCCAGCAGTGCCAAGGCCAGCACTGCCCCCTGTCCCCAAGTGCCACATCCAGACAGCTCTGAAATCCCTCCAGGGATGGGCACTCCCCCTGCCCTGGGCAGCTGTGCCAGGGCTTAACCACTCTTCCAGGGAAAAACTCTTCCCAATATCCAACCTGAGCCTCTCCTGGAGAAACCTGACCAACTCCTTCCCCAAAACAAGCAGAACCTCAGACTTGCTGATGGTTTGGAGCAGCGTGGAGAGGAAAGGGGAAGAGTCCTTGCCCTCACCAAGGGATCACGGCTTTGTTCTTTCCTGATGGATGCCAGGACGAGAAGGACACGGAACTGTTGGAACAAGCCCAGAGGAGGCCACGAGGTTGATAAGAGAACTGGAGGACCTTCCTCATGGAGGTAGGCTGGGAAAGTTGGGAATGTTCAGCCTGGAGAAGAGAGGGTTGTGTGGAGACCCCACAGCTCCTTGCAGGGTCTGAAGGGATCACAGGGAACTAGAGAGGGACCTGCAGCAGGAACTGATGGGACACAGAGCAGTGGGTACAAAGTGAGAGAGTGGAGATTCAGCTGGATCTTGGGAAGGAATTGTTCCCTGGGAGGGTGGGCAGGCCCTGGCACAGGGTGCCCAGAGCAGCTGTGGCTGCCCCTGGATCCCTGGCAGTGCCCAAGGCCAGGCTGGACATTGGGGCTGGGAGCAGCCTGGGACAGTGGGAGGTGTCCCTGCCATGGCAGGGGTGGCACTGGAGGGGCTTTGGGGTCCTCTCTGGCCCAAATCATTCCATGATTCCGTGGTGGTGGAAGATGAAGGAGAACCACAAACACCCTGAGCTGCTTCACAAAATGAACAACAGTCCCAAGACTTCTTCAGGCAGAAGATCCAAGTTCAGACAATTCCCTGCAAGACCAAGCGGAAAACCCTACAAACGTTCTCATTTCACCTCTCCCGTGGTCACACCACAACTACCAGGACATAAAAACCCTTTTTTTCCTCCAGATGCAGAGTTCTGGTGATTTGGAACCACTTGAGTTCAGCTCAAACCAAAAATAATCTAAATGGCAATAAAACTTCAGCTCTTCCCTCTCAGCACGGGAGGATGGGAGAGAATTCCTGTTGGGTTGATGTGATTTGAGTTGATCACTCTGTGCCTACTTACCTTAAACAACCAGCTGGGATGCTGCTTTATTTTTCAGAGCTTCAATAAAGAAAATGCTGCAATTTTGTAAATTATAGCCCCGCCATCGATAGCTCCATTTTCAACGTGCTTATCTTATCTCTTGCTTAAATCAAATCAAACACTTCCCTTCAGAGCAAACCCTGCAAAAACCTGACAGGACAAAATGCAGAGGGAAATCTGAGATGTGATTTAACTTGATTGCAAGAGGCACTTGCCGGCAGAGGATCCGAGTACAAGGGCAGGAGGGGATTGCTCCAGCCCTCCCCAGGAGTCAGCACAGACTCCCACCATTCCAGCAGTTAGGGGGGCAGGTTTCCACACCAGAATTCCTGACAGCTCCCGTCATTTCCCTGCGTTTGGATACATGACGAAATGGTTTGGGCTGGGAAGGGACCCTAAATCCCCTCCAGTGCCACCCCTGCCATGGCAGGGACACCTCCCACTGTCCCAGGCTGCTCCCAGCCCCAATGTCCAGCCTGGCCTTGGACACTTCTCTTAATTTTAGGCTCTGAAATATGACTTCAGAAGCCTCAAATTAACTCCCCACAGAATTTCCCACTGAGTGGGAGGTGCAACAGGCACCTGACCAGCCTGTTCCTCTCCTCAAAATGCTGCCTGGTCACAAACTTGGAGCTTGGAGTATCTAAAATAAATGCTGGATTTTATACTCACCTTGCCATTAACTGCCACGAGCACCTTAACTCAGATGAATGCCTGTTTATCCATTTTAATGGGATATTAAAGTGTGTTTTGTGGCTACATCCCAAACATCAGCGGCGTATTAACTTACATCAGCTTTAACAACAACAAGAAACCCAACCCACCGTCGGCACACGGGCAATTATTCTGCAATTACCCATGAATTACATTACCCGCTAATTGCTCTGACAGGTGCCTAATTGCTTCTCTAAATAGGGGGTGAGGCTTTGCCCCTGGGTTTTCTCCATGATTTTGCTTGACCACCTTTGCTTCAAGCACTGAAATTTGAAGCAGCAAGAACCAGTTTGTTCTGCTTGGGGCTTTTTCAGCCCAAATCCATCCAAATCCAATTCCCCCAGCCCTGTCCTGTGCATCCCCCAGCTCAGTGCCACTCACAGGGGACAGCCTCCTGCCCCTGAGATCCAAAAGCTTTCCCGAGTTTCATCCTGAAGCATCCATGGTCAGATTCCAGCAGGTTTTTAAAGAAATGGGGGCAGGGAAGGGGACTTGGATGTGCCTTGGTGTTCTTGGAGGTCTTTTCCAGCCTTAATGATTCCATGCCTGGAACATTCCCAACCCTCCCTGTGACCGTGTGGGCAGAGCTGTCACTGAGTAAAACCTCCCACGCCTACTCCAGGTGTAAAGGATCCCATTCCAAGCACAGATAAATAAATATCTTTGTGTGTGTGTGTAATTTATCTCCTCTAATTTGAAGATTTTCCTTTCCCATGAGGAAAAAACTGTTAGGAAGACAGACACATGAGGAAAAGCAGGAATCTGCTGTCTCTGAGGGGTCCTGGACACTGAGTGATGAGTGTTGGAGATAATTGGCTGTAGAAATTAAGGCACTGGTGGAAAATGCTGCCCAGAGAGCTGACAGAAAGAGATTAAACAGAATTTCATCCTCTACCATAGGTCTGTCTAGGACAGGACAAACTCATTTCATAGGATCATGGAATCACTAAGGTTGGAAAATGCTCTGAGATCACCCAGTACAACCACGAACCAGCACAACCACCACGCTCACCACTGCCCACGTCCTCAAGTGCCACATCCCCAGATTTTTGGAGCACTTCCAGGGATGGTGACACCCCCCTGCCCTGGGAGGCTGTTCTTACCTCACTCCCCATCCCGGCAGCAGCTCCACAACCTCTCTGGGCGGGTTTTGGGACACCTGCAGGGCCGGGTGCTGGGGCTGCAGCCAAAGCACCCCTGGGGCGGAAGGGAGAGAGTGACCGGGCAGGGACAGCGACAGGGACAGGGGCAGGGACAGGAGCAGGGACAGGGGCAGGAGCAGGGACAGGAGCAGGAGCTGGAGGGGTCCCATGCTGGAGCAGAAGGAGCTGCCACAAACCCCTGACAAACACCCGGAGAGGCACCAACCCCCGCGGATCTAAAGCTCCCCGCTGTCAGAACCTTTGTGTGGACTCACAGGTTGGAGAAGCCCCCCAAGACCATCGAGTCCCACCTGTGCCTGTCCCCGCCTCGTCCGCAGCCCAGAGCTCTGAGTTGGGGACATTTTGCCGTTCTGTGGTGCTCTCGGCCCTTCCAGAGCCCCCAGCCCAGCCATGGACATGGGCTGCACTCCCTGCGGTCCCTCCCCCGTATTTTCCACCGTGGAAGCGCTTCCCAGGCGTGTTTGCAAAGACGAAAGTGCTGCGACACCCACGGCACTGCTGCATGCAGATGAGAGCCTTGCTGGGACCGGTGACCTTTGCTTTGCCGGCAGCCGTCCCCAGCTGCTGCCCGGATTATCTGTACATCCCAAGGTGTGTTTCATCTGAAATGCAAAGCGCTCCTTTCCTGCGAGGATGCTTGGCTGGGAACAAAAGGAGATTGTTCCGCTGTGCCTCGGAGCTGTTTGCACGACTTCGAGATCTTTAGAGGAGATTTACAACTCCTGCCTTCGCATCCTGGGGAGACGAACGGGGCTCCTGTACTGGGAATGGCAGTCATTATCCTCAGCAGCTGTTTTATCGTGGAATCACAGCCTGGTTTGGCTGGGAAGGGACCTTAAATTCATCTTGTTCCAACCCTGACACCTTCCCAGGCCGCTCCAAGCGCCATCCATCCTCCCTCGGGCACTGCCAGGGATCCAGGGGCAGCCACAGCTGCTCTGGGCGCCCTGTGCCAGGGCCTGCCCACCCTCCCAGGGAACAATTCCTTCCCAAAATCCCATCCAGCCCTGCCCTCTGGCAGTGGAAGCCATTCCCTGTGTCCTGTCCCTCCATCCCTTGTCCCAGGTTTCTCCCCATGTTTCCTGTTGGCTCCTTCAGATGCTGAAAGGCCACAATTTTCCTGCAGTTCCTCTTCTCCCGCTGAACAATCCCAATTCTCCCACCTTTTCCTCGTAACAGAGGTGTTCCCGCCCTTGGATCAACTTGACACCTTGAAGGCAAAATTAAAAAAAAAAGCCTTAATGAGGAAATCAGAGGATTTGCAGGAATTAGCTGTAGGGCACTCGGATTTCTTGTTAAGAGCAGCAGCTTTGTACGAATGTCACAGAGTAAATAGCACAGCAAAGCATCATTACAGCAAAATTAATTTGATGCTACATTACAGCACATCTCATTTGACTACTGTAAATCTCCTTCTGTGCCTCCTAGTAGTTATTTAATGAAAAACAAGCAAAAAATGGTGTATTGCTCTCGTAGCTGTCCCTCCAGCTCCCAGAAATCCAAGTGCCACTGCAGCAAGTCTCATTCAAACATGACAAAAACACCGTTTCTGCATCAATGTGGGAATGATCTTCATCAATCCTCCTGCAGCCACTGAAAACACAGATTTTGTGCTTCTTATGACAAATAAATCTTAAATATTCATGTGCTGGCAAAAATACTCTTCTTAAACACAAAATTAACTCCCCGAGCCCACCCTCATTCAGACAATTGGCACCTTCAGTGATTGAGGCCAAACAAATCATCGAGGCAAATAGAGGCTTTATTTGTGGGAAAAGCTGTCTAAAACCAGCTTTTGATAAATCTAAAGTTTTCTAGGACTGTATCCAGAGGCCTTTAGCTGATCCCTCATAATTGTAAGAGCAGGAAACACAAACAAGATTATTTTCCCTGCACCTCCTCATTGTTGTATTTTAGTGCTTGCCACTTGTTCTGAGCCCATCGTAGCTTCGCAATGGTTACAATTCCCCCAGTTCAGGGATGAACTGCCTGGAAGGAATCCTGTTTTTTGTGGTTACACCTCAGTCCTTCCAGGCTGCTAAATGGCACAGAATATCCGGTGTGTTCACGGCAAACCAAGCGTTCCCAAGGCACGTTCTGCCTCGGCACGCAGCAGCAGGAGCAGAGTTTATCCTGAGCTAGCAGCCCATCCATTACTGGATTTTTTCCTCCCGTACAGTTTGTCAAGTCCCTCAAATTAAGTTTTACACGAGGTGCTCGATTTTTGCACAGCAGACCAAAGAACTTGTCTGGAACAAGGCTTTAATTACAGCACTCCAGGATTTCCTCCCCGTGCATGCAGAGTTCTTTTAGTGACAAACTAAAATAGGAGGGACTGGACACCTGATCCAAGACAGTGGGGGGACAGGGCTGGAAAAGGGTCACACAGCCAGCGAGGAAATAAGGAAAAGTGCAGAGCCAAGCCACAGACAACAAACAAGCCACAGCCAGACATCCAACGGGAATTCCTCTTTCTTACGGGATTGTCCTTCATTTCCCAAGTGAGCAAAAACGCTGCCATACCTGGGAAACCACAGCTGCCTTCAGACTCTGGGTAAGGTGGAAAATTCCTTCCAGGAACAGCCTGGATCGTGACAGGAAAAGGGGATGTGGGATTAGCCCTTGCTTGGATGCACTGGGTGTGCAACCGGAGCTTGAGAGGGGCTGGGGACAAGGGATGGAGGGACAGGACATAGGGAATGGCTTCCACTGCCAGAGGACAGGGCTGGATGGGATTTTGGGGAGGAATTGTTCCCTGTGAGGGTGGGCAGGCCCTGGCACAGGGTGCCCAGAGCAGCTGTGGCTGCCCCTGGATCCCTGGCAGTGCCCAAGGCCAGGCTGGACATTGGGGCTGGAGCAGCCTGGGACAGTGGGAGGGGTCCCTGCCATGGCAGGGGTGGTTCTGGAGGGGCTTTGGGGTCCCTTCCCACCCTTTGGAGTCTCTCAGCTCAGACTGGAACGAGCCTTCCCACGAGTCTGTCCATCTGCATGTGGAGCAGTTTATTTACACGTAAATTACCCACCAATTCAAAAAGTGTAGCTGATTTCAGCTGAGACAAAAAACAAAAATATTTCTTTAAACATTAAAAGTATTTGTGTCAAAACTCTTCAATATCCAAACCGAAATGAACTGTGAGTTGCCTGACATGTGGCTGAGCTACAAGAAAATCGCTGTCCTCAGTAAAAGGATGAAAAGAATGCAAGTTTTGGTGAAAAGTCCTTTAGCAAATGGGTGCCAGACCCGGAAGAGAAAAACAGAATGACCAATTCTTCACCCCCCATGGCTGGTGAAGGGTCTGGACAATTCTCGGGCCTCAAAGCCCAACCCTGTGAAAGATTTCTCTGAGCAGTGCTCCGTAATTCCAAACTGCAGAGCGCTGAGGGGAAAGCTACAAGAACAGATTAAGGGATTAGAGAAGGACCACAGAGCAAGATCTGCGAGGGCAAAGCACTTGGTTTATCAAAGAGGGGTGAGAGAGGCACTTTGATCACCGTTTGAGAAGCCAAAAAGGATAACAAAAACCTGCTGGAGCAAGCACTTCATCCAGACAAGAACACCTATCAATTTCCAGGGGTTACGAGGGGAAAAGTGCCAGAACTGCAGAGGAAAAAGCAACTCTTGAAGCAAAGCTGTGAATAATTAATGACTGAAGAAAATTACCAAAGGTTCTCGAGGCTGCTCCGCTGCCAGAGGTCTGTAACACAAGGCTGAGCGTTTCTCTACAGGAAATGTTCCCGTTCAGCCAGAGCTGCTGGACTGGAATCAGCTGAGGGAAATCCCACTGTGCTGGGCACTGATCAAACCACAGGGTCCCAGCTTGGATGGGCCTCAACGCCAAACAAAAATCAAATATCTGCTATTTTTTTTTTCTCATATACTATTGGAAAATACAAAGAAACACTCCAGGTAGAGAATATTTCCATTAAAAAACTGTTACAGCTGATGGCACAAAGAGCCAGAAAACTTCTTGGGGGCTGCCACAGGAGCCACATTCCCCTTGTTTTTACCAATTCCTACTCCTCCAACCCCACCTCTGCTCATTCCAGAAGGTCAGGGACCAGATCTGGTCCAACCTAAGTAACAAAGATAATTAAATTGAAGTAACAAAGATAATTACCACGGTCAGAACCACTCAGGTTGTGAAATTCTCTCCTCTCCCAGCAGCTGCTTCCGTGTCTCTCCCAGAGCTCCCCAGCAGCCTGGCCAGGCTCTTACTGGTTTATGAGCCCCTCTCCCAGTGGGGGCTGCACAATTGGCCAATCCCAGCCAGCCCAAATTGCCGTGCCCTTAATTGATTCATTAAGGTAAACCCTGCTGTCATCTCCAGCGCTCGTTACAAACAACAACAAATTTTTCCGAGCTCGTTCTCCCTCCTGAGCGAGCCTTCCACGCCCTTTAATCAGAGCTTCCCTGGCTGTTTGGGACGCTCGTTATCCACACGGAATTCCTGGAATAAAAAGCGGAGGAACAAGTGCCTCGCCATCAGTCAGTGACTTCATTTTCCCCCAGTGAGTTCTCAAATTTGTCAATTAAACAAGCACTGGTGCTCCTGATTTATTGGAGGGAGGGTTTGGCCACAAAGATATTTCATCCGTGGGCAAATCTGGTTTATAGCCAACAATCTGTCAGTTTTCTGAATCTCTGCCAAGAGCTATTATTGATGGGAGAAGGCAAAACCAGCGAGGAGAAGCCAAATTTTTGGCATTGCACACCAGAAAAATCACAGCAGCCATACGAAAGCTGTTGTCTGAGAGGGAAAAATGCTTGGATATGGATTTGATCAAAATTCAAAAGCAGCTTTGCTTTTGAAACCCCCAAAGAGGGGTTTCATGCACCACATCTTCCCAGGCAGGTACAAAATCACCACATAAACTCATCATACCATAGAATCATGTGGGGTTTTCTAACTCTTAAAGCCACGGGAATCTATCTCTATATAAATATTTTATACTATGCCTCAAATCTGGCATCCTCAGCCTCTGCAGACCTGCAGACCACAGAGCAAAGCCCGGAGGTGGTGCCACAGCAGCTGAAACCCGAGCAGCTGTGAACAATCCCCAGCCCTGGCGTTGGGGCAGCTGCTGAAGCATCTCCAGGCCCCAGTTTTGTGCCAGACCCCTCCTCCATACCCCCACAAGGGATTCAGCCCCTCCCAGAAGGGTCTGAGGTGACACCCTGAAAAAGAGCAAAGTCAATAATCCCGTGAGGGACTGCTCCCCTTAAAGAGGAGACATTAATTCTTCACGGCATTAAATCGATGCATTATTTATTTCTTGCCTGGCTCTGTTTGTGTTTTCTCCAGGTGGGATTTCAGGCTGGGAACGTTTCCAAAATCCCACCAGGACACTGGGATTTGCTGCAGGTGCTCCTTGTCGTACACAGCTCCTTTTGCAGCACCCTCTGATGAGTGGGGACGAGTCCCCTCCAGGGCAAAGGTGACACCCTCTGTTCCTTGGGAGGCACTGGAGCACAAATTCCCGGTTATTTGGTGCCTTGCAGGTGACAGAGGCAGCTGCACCGGGAAGCAGTGTTGGATCACCTCGGGAACACCAAGGGCATCAGAGGGATGGGGCAGCTGGGGAGGAAAGGCTGGGAGAGCTCGGGGGGCTCACCTGGAGAGGAGAAGCTCCAGGGAGAGCTCAGAGCCCCTTGCAGGGCCTAAAGGGGCTCCAGGAGAGCTGGAGAGGGACTGGGGACAAGGGATGGAGGGACAGGACACAGGGAATGGCTTCCACTGCCAGAGGGCAGGGCTGGATGGGATTTTGGGAAGGAATTGTTCCCTGGGAGGGTGGGCAGGCCCTGGCACAGGGTGCCCAGAGCAGCTGTGGCTGCCCCTGGATCCCTGGCAGTGCCCAAGGCCAGGCTGGACATTGGGGCTGGGAGCAGCCTGGGACAGTGGGAGATGTCCCTGCCATGGCAGGGGTGGCACTGGGTGGGTTTAATTCCCTCCCCACCCATCCAGGCTGGGATTCCCCGATCCTGCTGGGCTGTGGGGCTGGCAACCAAAACCCAGCCCATCCACAGGGCAGGGCTGGACTCCTCCTTTCCACGCTGTGTTTCCATTTTCCCAATTTTTAAGACAATCTGTGGAGCAGCAGAGCTTGAGCGAGGGAGAGAAGAGTCCAGAGGGTGAGTGGGGAATTCTGCAGGAAGGAGGGATGAAGGGAAGGCTGCAGGAGGTGGCCCTGGGTGACAGATTTGCTCTCCTCTCGCTGGTGATGGTTTTCCTGCAAATCATCTGAGCACAGATCGTTCATTCCTCTCTGTGGGAGCCCCTGGGAACAGGGGAGGTGTCCAGAGGCAGCTGGGGGGGAACAGCAGCTCAGCCCTGCTGGCACCCACGATGGCACCCACGATGGCACCCAACCACGCTGGCAAATCGGTGTCTCCTACTGCCAGGTTGTCATCCCCTCACATCAATTAAGCCGATAATTTCAGGGAAATTAATTACAGAAGAAGCAGGGCAATGCTGGCAGAGAATCCCGGTGCTGCTGGGGGTGGCAGCCTGGCTGGGCCCTCAGCTGGCCCCTCCTACTGCAACATTCCTTGGCTTTGTAAGTCAAATTCTTGGGTTTTTGGAGTTACCTGGGAAGCAAACAGATCTAAACACTATTAACTCCATACCTGACACGTTGTTTATAAAAGATCCTGAAAGCTTCATCCTTTATTGAAAGCTTCCTGGAGAAAGAAATACCCCAAGAGCTGTAAATCATGTCGTTACAAATGAAAATATCAGGAAATAAAGGATGTTCTAACCCTGTTCGCACCGTTCAAAGGGAGAACAAAGCAGCAAAGATTTGTTTAGGATTTCTTTCCCAGGATAATCCAAAGAAACCCCACACCACCAGCAGGGCCAGGATATTATTATGGAACAGCAACACCCATAACCAAAGGCAGATTTACCCCCACACCCTCTTGGACAGTTGGGGAAATAAGAACAGGGGAAATCAGCACAGAGATTCCAGAGGGAATTCTTCAGCATCCTAATTTTTGCAGCGTAGGGATGAGAAGTGGTTCTTTAATTGTCTTTAATAACTGTTTTCCTTGCCCTTTAAAAACTTTAATCTTTTGGTGAAAATCATCCTGGGTGAGCAATGGATTAAGTTTCCCCTCCTTACACAGGATCAGGAACTAAGCAGAAGGTTCCCAGTCATTGTGGCCCTTTCTTGGAATAATTAACAAAAAAAGGCTAATGCCACTTCAGGAATTAGAGTTTAACAGATTCTTACAGCAGGAAACCAGCCGAAACCTTAATCTAAATAATGACAATGAGGCAGGGTCTGAAAGGAGGAGATTTGCTACAAGAATTAGCCAATGCAGATCAAGCCTCTTCTACAGAGCAGCGGGAGAAAGCGCCACAAAACCGGAGTTTGAGAGGGCAAAAGGAGGCTGTGCTGGGGCTGGAATCCGCTTCGGAGAGAAGAGGGAGGAGGAGTGCCCGGCTGATCTCCAGGCAGGACAGCGGGCGGTTCTCCAGCACAGGGACCCCTGAAATCCACAACTGCTCCGGAAAAGCCCTCTGGAGTAACTGCGGGTGTGAGCAGGGACAACCCGTCCGTTTTCCTGTCACACCCCCACAGCGGGCAGGAACTTCTCCGTCTGCTTCGGATGGAGACAGGTCTTCCAACTTTTTGACCACTGAGAGGAGGATTTTTCTATTTTTACCAAGTTTTCCATTTTTATATCATTTTCTAAGCCCCACAAAGAGCATTTGCAGGCAGCAAGCACTCCCTGGCACAGGTTTGTGTGCTAATTCCAAGCCTAAGCATAAAATTCCAAGCCTAAGCAGAAAGGCCATGCTGGAACAGCCCCAAAATTCTGCCCCCCTCCCCTCACACCCCCCCAAAACATCCCCAGCCTGTTCCACGGACAAAATCAGCCAAGCAAGGATGTAATGATCCGGTTTTGCGCTGCTCTCAACAATGCAAGGTCAGTTTGCAGCATCTAAAATGGCAAAAATAACAATAATAACCCAGGAAGCAACACAACTGACATTTAAAAGGATTTGATTGATGCTAAAGCCCGTGGGGGAAAAACATGGGGATTCAGCTGGGGTAGGAATGCTGCTCACTGAAATAAAGACTTTGAGACGGAAAGGTCTTAATCCTGGGAAATAAAAGGAGTGGGGGGAAAGAAAAGAAAGAGATGAAAATAATTCCTTGGACTTTTGTTCCTACAGAACAAAAATAGCCCGACCCAATGACAAAAAAAATAAATGTAATGCTATTGAGGATGCAGTTTCCAAGTCCTAAAAGCCATAATGCATCCTGGCTGGAAAACAAATTTTCTCCACAGTATTATAGGATTTGAGAGCAGCAGATTTTGTCAGTGGATTTCGCATGATGAATCAGGTAAATTGGAGACTGAATCATCATTACATCCCCAGGCATCTGCAGGGAAATGGGAGGGAAAGGGGAAATAAAAAATTAGAGAAGCACCTCAAGAATGTTCAGGAAATCACAGGAAGATGGAGTGAAAATCACACTGGGTTTTAGGGCCGGGGGTATTTGGGAGCTAAGGAGAGACACAGAGGGGTTTCTGAGCCTCCCCCGGAGCTGAGGGGAAACCCAGCAGGAATCAGACACCGCAAAGAAAGAACAAGGAAAAACTGAATGAAAGAAAAGACCTCTGGGTGTTTAGATGGATTTAACAAACTGAAATCTCCAGAAATTATTGAGAATGAATCTGAAATAACTCCACGAGCAGCTGGAGCACTGCCCCATGTCCCCAAGTGCCACATTCGCAGGGCTTTTAAATCCCTCCTGGGATGGGGACTCAGCCCTGCCCTGGGCAGCTGTGCCAGGGCTGGGCAGCCCCTTCCAGGAAGGAATTTCCCTAAAATCCCCCCTGCCCCTCCCCTGGCCCAGCCCGAGGCCGTTCCCTCTGCTCCTGTCCCTGTTCCCTGGGAGCAGAGCCCGACCCCCCCGGCTGCCCC
>VZRO01002112.1:190360-206227 GCA_013397915.1 Daphoenositta chrysoptera
TCATCAGCCGGGGCGGCTCCCGAGGCTGGCGGGAGCTGCGCGACGTTAATCAGTGGTTGTAATTAACCCAGTTCCATTGTGGCTGTGCGTTAACGCTGCTCCAGCCCTAAATCCGTGCTCTAATCAGGCACTACAACACACGGCTCGTTGTGCTGCTTGTGTACTTGGCAATCATCCCCTTATTTAGGGATCGGGGCGTTGGCGTCCGAGTTCTGCGGAATTCCAGCAAACCAGAGTGGGGAGAGGGGCTTGGGTCGGGATTGGGGGTCCGATGGGAAAGGCTGCTCAGGAATTAACACCTCCCCAAAAAATCCCCCCAAAACCCCAGCAAACCTCGTACAGCACATTCCCAGAGGACAGAAAATCGCCATCCCCTCAGCACTTCCATATCAGGCACAGGACTGTGCCCGGATCCTCTGGAATATTCCCCCTGTGGAAGGTGTCCAGGGCTGTGGGATGAGATGCTCCTGGAGATTCCTTCCAACCCAAACCCTTCTGGGGTTCTGTGCTGACTGTGGCCTGCAGGACAAAAAAAATGGAGTTTAAAAGGTGGAAAACCCCCCTCTCCTTGTGCTCCGTCTTCTTTAATTAAAGTGGGATTTATATCTCTATTTATCCATCGTTTGAGTGACTGCCCAGGGTTCCTTTACCCTGCAGCAGTCCAGGTCTAGCAGGAATCCCGCAGGGAAATATTTCACTTTCCTTGCTCACCTGCCCAGGTATTTGTGGGAATCCCCCCACTTCCCCGGCGCTGGAATGCTGCAGACACGGGACACGAGGCTCGCCGATAATTTAAAGCTGGGATGAACCACTGGACCATCAGTTAAAATTAAATCCACTCATTCCTGGCAGAAAGTCAATAGCCCACAAAAATAAACAGCACCCTGGGAAGCAGCGGCTTGGCCACGGCGTTTTCCAGGATTGCCTGGGAGCACAGCCCCGCTCCGAGCGTGCCCAGTTGGAAAACACATAATTGTGGTGATTAGCCCATTATTTGCAAAATTGTTGTAAACATGTAAATAATTAATCAGTATCTGCAGCGCGCCCACATCAATGTGGGGGTTATTAACATCCATCAATGACTGCAAGACATTCATGGGGATATTTTGCAAATCCTTTTTCCGAGTGCAGCAGATGTTTTTTGTATTTTCGTGGCTTCACAGCAACTGTATTTTTACAAAAAAAAAAAGAAAAAAGAAAAGAAGACAAAGCATATAAAGATAATTTCTCTGTTAAATGCATTTTAATGCATCACTGCTCATTTTCTTAAAGTCGTTTTTTTGGGACTAAAGATGTCTGGTAGCAAAATTATTTGTGATCAGACTCGGCACCGTGCAAAGCCTGATTAGACCTGCAGGTAACAAAACGGAAAATAAAATATTTAAAGCAGACGCTGACAAACCAGGCTGCTCCCATAAATGAGCTTTGTGGGATGTCTACGGGAACAAAAAAAGAAAACCAACAAATTAAAAATTGGGATGACAATTGAAATGTATTTTCCCTGTGCCCTGTGGTGTGGGGGATGAAATCCAACATTGCATCCCCGAGTTCAGCTGGAGGTGCTGCCAGGCGTGTCCTGCTGAGCCACTGAGCAGGCTCCGATGGAATTTGGGCTGGGCACGAGGGGGGCTGGACACCCTGGAAGGGCAGGGAATCGCCGGGGCCAAGGCAGGCTCGGGGAGAGAGGGGTGCTCAGGAAAATCCTCCTGAGAGGGGGAAAAACCTCTTTATTTGTGGGCAGCCCGTGCCAGCGCCTCCCCAGCAGGGAACCCTCCCTCCCAGGGAACAACTCCTTCCCAAAATCCAAAGGGAGAAAATACCAATTCATTCCCAAGGCCCTGGGAAATCCCGTGGGAAAGACAAGTGTCCTGATCCGGGAGAACACACAAAACCCTCCATGGAAAACTGAGATTTTCCTCTCAGCGCTGAGCCCAGTCCAGCCTGGCAACTCCATCAGATCCCATTCCAGCTGGAAACCTTATTCCAGAGATAAAAATGGGGATTTTGCAAAGCTCTCAGCAAGGAAAAAGTTGGGAGACGCTGGAACTTAAAGTGCTGCCCGTAGAAGGGGGAAATGAGTTTGGAGCTGTGAGGAGATGCCCTAAACCCAGCCTGGCTTCCTGAGGGAAGCAAGGAAATGAAAAGCGGGATGGCATCAGCAGCTTCTGGGTCTGGAACAGGGAGTTACTTTGAGGAAAAGCGTGGATAAGGCTGGAAGTTCCTCACGTTTCCCTCTGGAAACCTCTGGCAGCAGCTGCTGCTGGGGAAGGATGGAGGGTCCGGGAGAGGAGCGGCCTCAGCTTCCCGTGGTGGGACCTGTGTGTCACTGCCGAGGGACAGGAGTCCGGGAAAAACGGGGAAAATGGGAAAAGGGAGAAAATGGGGAGGAAAGGGGGAAATGGGGAAATAAAGGAGGGGGAGGGAGATGAAGGGAGGGAGGGGAAAAGGGAAGGAAGGGGGAAAGGGGTGATAAAGGGGAGAAAAGGGGGAAAAAGGAAAAAGGAAAAGAGGAGGGAAAGAGAAGGAAAAGATGAGGAAATGAGGAAGAAAAGAGGAAAAGAGGAAGAAAAGAGGAGAGAAAGGGGGGAAAGGGGGAAAGAAGAGGGAAAGGGGGGAGTAAGAGGAGGGAAAGAGGAGGGAAAGAGGAGGAAAAGATGAGGAAATGAGGAAGAAAAGAGAAGGAAACGAGGAAGAAAAGAGGAGGGAAAGAGGACGGAAAGGGGGGAAAAGAAGAGGGAAAGATGAGGAAACGAGAAAGGAAAGAGGAGGGAAAGGGGGGAAAGAAGAGGGAAAGAGGAGGAAAATATTTTCATTTTGATTCAAGGAAGTAATAGAAAAGTAGATCTTAAAAATTTGGGAGGAACAAAATACAGCAGTGGTCACTCATCAGATTTAGGGATTAAATGAAAAGGGGACGAGTGCTCTGCTCTGTGTCACTCAGCTCCTGTCCCCAGGGCTGGGTGCTAGAAGTGTGGCATTTTTGGAGACACAGGATTTCGGTGTCCCTGGGGAAATCCGGCTCCACAGGAACCTTTTGGGAAGTGGCTGCAGCTCAGGGGGAGTCGCCAGGACCACGAGGTGAGGCAGGAAAAGGCTGGGGTTTCAGCATGAAAATATCCCCACACAAAGCTGAGGGTAATGACCCCAAACTCAAGCCCTGGGAAGTGGCTTTATCCCCCAAGGAATTTTCTTTTTGTTTTTGTTGTTGTTATGAAGATGCAGCAGGGAAAACAAGAGTTCCATCTAAACCAGGATTTTCATTACATTCACTGGTGCAATTCCTTTGTAATGTTTGGAGTTAAATCCAGCAAATAGCCAGGGAGGGGAGGATTTTAAAGACTTTAAAGGCATTTTCATGAATTCCAGAATCCTAAGGTTGGAAAACCCCTCCAAAGTCATCGAGCCCAACCATTCCAGAGCACTGCCAGGGCCACATCCAAAGGCTTCGAAATCCCCCAGGGACGGGGGCCCTGTGTGGGGAGCTGTGCCAGGGCTGGAAAGCCCTTTCCAGAGGAAATTTTCCAGGCTGGTCCCTGGGCAGGCAGTGGGAGGTTCCAAGGATCCCTGGGAATGCCGAGGCTTGCACTGAAAGTCACCGAGCGCTCTGCAAGCCCCAAGTTTATTGCAAGCCCTGTCATTTCCCGGATATTGTATTTTCCTCTGGCTACAGCCAGCCCTGCTACACGAACCGATTTGTCCCTCGGAGCATTAATTGTTTAACATCAGATCTTAACGAGCTTTCAGCATCAAGCCCAGCCGGATCCTGCCCCCAGCAGAAATATCCTATTTACAGGAAACGCTCGGTGCCAGGAGCCAGCTCTGAGGACTGAAATTGTGTTTCCTTCAGCCAGTAATTTCCTGAGCTCTCTGAACACGGGGCACGAGGGGATTTTTGTCATTTTCTGCTGCTTTTGGCTGTGCTTGGCCGAAGCCCTGACATCTCCCACCCAGGCAGAGACTTGGCCCTGCTCCCTGCACCAACAGCAGGAATTACATCCCAGCTGCTCTGCTGCACATGCACCAAACTCTTTCAGGCATTTAAAATAATCTAAAATCTGAATTAAACCCTCTGCTTCACCTGGAAGTTCTCCTGGCTGGGCACGGGCAGGTCACCCCACAGGATTCCAGCCAAGTGTTGGATTGGTGACATCCAGCTTTCCATTCCTTAGAGGGGAAAAACAAACAATGCTCAACAACATTGCCAGTGGGACTTGATTTAAAGGTCTTTTCCAACCTTAAAGATTCCATGATTTGAACACCTTTTGAAGTATCAAGCTACTGAAACAGCAGCTTTCATAAAATTCCAAATGGTTTGGGTGGGGAGGGCAAAAGCCCCTCCAGTGCCACCCCTGCCATGGCAGGGACCCCTCCCACTGTCCCAGGCTGCTCCAGCCCCAATGTCCAGCCTGGCCTTGGGCACTGCCAGGGATCCAGGGGCAGCCACAGCTGCTCTGGGCACCCTGTGCCAGGGCCTGCCCACCCTCCCGGGGAACAATTCCTTCCCAAAATCCCATCTAAACTCAGTTTGAAGCCCTTCCCCTTTCCATCTAGAAGCCCTGGAAAGCCCAGGGTGACCCAGGAATGACCATGGCACCGGAGGTCTGGCGTAAATCCTGGTTTACCCCAGAGGAGATCAGGACACGACAGCGATCCCTGTCCCAGCCTCTGGTTCCTGCTCCCCGTGCTGCTGCTCCCAAAGGCCTGCTGGGGTTTATTTACGCTTTCAAGTTGAAGGTGGAGGCTTCACCAATAGGAAACCACATCCTTCCCTCCCATTGTGCTGTTTCTCTTTCCCTGTTCTCCCTCAGCATTCCCGCTGCTTCCACATGCAGATCCAGTTCTTCCCCGGAGCTGGGAAAAACTTTTCAGGTGCAGCTCTTTCATTTGGCAAAAACCATTTGGGGCAGGCAAAGCTGTTTAAAAATTCAAATGAGGTTTTCAAATAGTTTTTTAGCTCAGGAATTTGGAAACATTTCCTGAAACACAGGAGCTGGTTCTCAGAGAGACTGGAAATGAATTCCGGATGAAAGTGAAGCGAGAAGAAAAAAGACGCCTTTTAACACGAAACATGTTTTGAAAATTACCATTTGAGGGCATGAATTTGTGTTGCATTTGATCTGAAGTTAATGAGGTCTGCTCAGGTATCCAGCTGTCACAGAACCGTGGAATCCCAGGATCATTCAGGACGGAAAACAATTCCAGGATCATCGATTCCTACCTGTGCCCCATCCCCACCTTGTCCCCAGCCCGGAGCACTCAGTGCCACCTCCAGGAATTCCTGGGACACCTCCAGAGACGGGCACTCCAAACCTCCCCGGGCAGTTCCAATCCCTGAGCACCCTTTCCATGGGGAAATTCCTGCTGATGCCCTCCCTGCCCCTCCCCTGGCCCAGCCCGAGGCCGTTCCCTCTGCTCCTGTCCCTGTTCCCTGGAGCAGAGCCCGACCCCCCCGGCTGCCCCCTCCTGTCAGGGAGTTGTGCAGAGCCACAAGGGCCCCCTGAGCCTCCTTTTCTCCAGCCTGAGCCCCTTTCCAGCTCCCTCAGGAATTCTCCAGCCCCTGCCCAGCTCCGTTCCCTGCCCTGGCCACGCTCCAGCCCCTCCAGGGCTCTCCTGGCAGGAGGGTCCCCGAGCTGGGCACAGCCCCCAGGGGTCCCCCAGCGCAGGGGACGGGCTCTGCCCTGCTCCCGGTGCCGGGGGATTTTGATACAACCCAAAACCCCGCTGGACAAACGCCGCGGTTCTGTCTCTGCCCCATCCCCCCGAGCAGCTGCGTTACCGCAGCGAGGCGAGGACAGAAGAGATGTCGAGGAGCTGGTGGAGGTTTCTCACCCAGATCCTCACCCTGGCAGCACATCAGCCACGGGGAGCCCAGAATAGCTCTGGGAGCTGCTCTCCCTCGGGAACAGCCACCCTGCATCTGGGCTGCTGCTGTGGTTTCCAGCAGCACCTTTGAACGATTCCAAAGACCCCAAAAACGCGTTCCCTGCTCGTGCTGCCAGCCTCTGGAGCACCCACACACCAGCCAGAGACACGGATCTGTTTTAGGCAATTCCTGCACTGTTCAGCGTCAGGAATATTGCCCAAATCTCTGTTCAATTCTTTCAGCCATCATCCACATCTCGCAGAATCCCAGAATGGTTCGGGGTGGAGGGACCTCAGAGATCATCCCACTCCACCCCTGCTGGGGACACCTCCCACTGTCCCAGGGTTCCCGCACTGGGAGCTCCTGGCACCTTCCCTGGGATCTGCATCGGTGCTGTCCCTGTAAATGAAGGCTCTTCACGGGCAGAGAAGGTGCAGAGGACATTCCCTGACAGAAGATTCCCTGCTGCTCCCCGAGCCTTGCACCCAGGGAAGGAGCCCTCCACGGGCAGGGACACCTTCCACTGTCCCGGGCTGCTCCGAGCCCTCCAGCCCGGCCTTGGGCACTGCCAGGGATCCAGGGGCAGATCCCTTCCTGCACAGTGTGAGAACCTTGGCAGCCCCCTGCATCCCTCTCCCGGAGTTTTCTCCAAAAACTCCCCTCCCAGTTCTCATCCTCAGTAAAAACAGAGATATTATGCCCCAAATTCGTTTGATAATTGCATTTTCTCATTACCCTCCCCTCATCCTGGATGCCAGCAGAGTGTCCAAGTTGTTTACACTCTGTGTAAAATTGACAGAGAATAATTGAGATGCCGTGGCTCATCCCAGAACGATGCTGCAATTCCATCTTCTATGACACCGGTATTCCATAATCTGCTTTTTTGGGTGCTCTCGGAGGCTGGGGATGTGCTCAGAATGGTGACACCGCTCTGCTGCTGCAAGGATGACACTGGTGAGGGCTCCCCACCACAGCAGCAGCCCCACAGCACTGCCACCAAACCCACAATATCACATAATTATCGTATTTTGAACAGTCTTCCCAGGAAAGACAGCTACAAACAGCCAGATATTTGAAGGACAGGAAATCCTGTGCATCCCTACATGTTCCCAAAGCCACGAGCACAAATCTTCCTCTACCCATCCTTCAAAACCATGGAATGCCGGACTGGCTTGGGTCGGAAGGGACCTTCCAGCTCACCTCATCTCATTCCAGCCCCTGCCACGGGCAGGGAGCCCTAAAAACACCCTTTAACAATGATGTGTACAATCCTACCTCTCTGTGCAGATGTGGAAGGGAAACCCCGGGTGACTTTTGCCCTCTGCAGGTGTAAGAAATCCTTTCCCACCGTGTTTTTCCCGCTGAACACCGTCCCTGTCCCCAGCGGTGTTGGCATTAACACGGCGCTGCTGGAGGCTCCCCGGACTCCTCTGCTCCTCCCGCGCACAGAAGGCTCCATCTAGTGCCACACGGGCGTGTTCCCGGGAAAGGAGGAGACGGGCAAAGGCCGGTGATAATAATTGCTGTGGGGTTTTAAGCTGCCCTGGCAAAAAAATAAAAGGATTTTCCTGCCGTGCTTTGCTGTCCCCAGCAAGTCCAAAGCTGGTGAAGAGCAGATCTTCCATCCCGGCTTTGGACAAGGGATGGAGGGCCAGGACACAGGGAATGGCTTCCCCTGCCAGAGGGCAGGGCTGGGGGGGATTTTGGGAAGGAATTGTTCCCTGGGAGGGTGGGCAGGCCCTGGCCCAGGGTGCCCAGAGCAGCTGTGGCTGCCCCTGGATCCCTGGCAGTGCCCAAGGCCAGGCTGGACATTGGGGCTGGGAGCAGCCTGGGACAGTGGGAGGTGTCCCTGCCATGGCAGGGGTGGGATGGGATCAGCTCTAAGGTCCCTCCCACCCAAACCATTTGGGATCCCGGGATGGCTCTCGCTCCGAGTGATCCGTGAGTTCTCTTGCCATCACTTAATTACCCCAAGATCTGCGCTGTAACCGAGAGGGAGCCCAGACCCGAGAGGATTCTGTGCCAGCCTCGGGGTGCAGGGCTGGGCAGTGCCGGGCTCAGCTCCCGGCTGAGGGCTCGGCCCAGACGCTGAGCAGGCAGAAACGCCAGAACCTCCCCGGGAGCCTGAGTCTTCCTGACCGCTCCAGGCTGCCCAGCGGGAGGGTTCCCGATTTAACCCGAGCCTTTCCCGTGCCAGGAAAGCCTCGGCTCCTGCCCTTCCTTCAGAGGCACCCGGGCACCCCCGGGGCTCGGAGCTGCTCCCTGGGAACACTCAGACCGAGCAGGAACCAAAGCTGCTGTTGGCATTAATTATCATCATTATTATTACTATTATTATTATTCCTAAGCATTTGATCTGAGAAACAGCTGAAGAGTCCAGGTTTGCCTTGTGAGCAGCAACCAATGAATTTACACTGAAAGTTTAAAAAGAATCCCCAACAAAGCCACGCCTGAGAGCTCGCAGTGAGCCCGGGGGTGCTGAGCCAAGGAGCCCCCAGCCCTGAGGCCCCCGCTCCTGCCCCCCTGTTTCCCACCCATCCCAGAGCATTCCCTGCCCCGCGCCCGCCGTTATCCTCCTGTTATCACACCCTGTCTCATTCCCAGCCTGTACATCCCTCCTTATCCCACCCCTCAGCCCCTGCTATCCCCCTGTCACCCTGTCCTGCAGCATTCCCAGCTCTGCCCCCGTGCCTCGACGCTATCCCGTTATCCCGGGGCAGCATCCCCAGCCCCGTTATCCCGTTATCCCACTATCCCGTTATCCCCAGCCCCATTATCCCGTTATCCCACTATCCCGTTCTCCGCGGTGCGCGGCGCCGCCCCGTGGCCATCCCTGGTATTGCAGCCGGCAGGAAAATTCCCCGGGACTGAGTTTTGTCCCCCAAATCCCGGATTCTCCACCCCCAAATCCCGGACTCTCCACCCCCGTTCCTTCCTTCCCTCTGACTGAAGGATTGCCCCGGAGCGGAGCGGGCAGTTCCCCTCCGGGACACCGAGGGAGCACGGGGGTGTCTGAATCCCAGTTCCCTTCCCTGTTTTCCAGTCCGAATTCCCTCCGGAGGATCCCGGCTGGGCACGAACCGCTCTTGCACAGCAGAAACCCCTCCCACACAGCTCCGGTGGCAGAGCGGTCACTGTGGGGTGGCAGAAGGACTCGGGGACCCTGGACGGACGCTGGGATTAGGGTTTCCCATGAAGGAGCTGAGGCTGCGTTGACATCTCTGTCTCCTCTCTCCTTGAGATTTTATCTCACTTCCAGGAGTTTCCCGGGGAGGGAATTGGGAGGGGATTCTGCTCCCTGAGGCAGAGTGGAGGGATAGAGACAGGAGGGAAGGGGGACGGGGACCTGCCCCGGGTGGCAGCGGGCACAGCCCTGCCCCGGGGGACACCCCTGAGCACAAGGGAAGTCACAGCACGAGCCAAAACCAGCTCTTTTTACCCCATATCCCCTGATTGTCCTTCAAATCCCCCAAATCTCATCCGAACCTATTCCCTGGAACTACACCCTGAAGGAAAAACAAGTCCCTGTTTCCTCCCCTTCTGAAATGAGATCCTGATTACTCCCATTAAATACCCCCTAATTAAAATCATTAACAAACCTGAATTTTTCCCTGGCCTGGCAGAAGCCCCGAGTCAACGTTCACACAGTGCCAGGTCAGTTTTTAATTTAAATCCCAGGTATAGCATCACTGATCTCAGGCACATGACATTTCCCTTTAAAACCTGGAATATTTCATGGTGGTTTGAAGGAATTTCTTATCCCAGCACCGAGGGGGTGACAGAGGTGACAATTATCTGTTAGATGAAGTTACTTAATATATTTAGTACCACACAGTGGTTAATCCCTGACTGTTCCCCTCTTCATCATCCTCACGAATAGTTTGGAGGTTTTTTTCCTTATATCCCAACATTAAAGTGCAGGGAAAAACCAATCCAGCTGAAATCGTGGGACAAGTGAGGGAAATGCTGCAGAATAAGGAGGGAAAGACAAGCAAGCAGGAATAACTGCACCCAAACCCGGATGGCCAGCACGCTCCGGCGAGACGAGGAACATCTTCCAGGAACATCTTCAGCACCACGAAAGCTCCGGGCCTCCCTCAGCTCCCCTGCAGGACTCCGTTCCCTTTTCCCCGGGATGTGCCCCAGCCCAGCCCCCAGGGACACCCCCGGCCCGAGGGGCCCAGACCCTCCCATCCTCCCGGAGAGCAGCCCAGAACTCGGCCCGGGCAGGGGGAGAGCCCCAAGGACGGGCAGGAGCCAGGGGAGAGCAGCCGGGAAGGAGGAAGGAGGAGCAGCTCCCGCCCTGGAACGGTGCCAGGCACGGAATTCCCACCTCAGAGCATCCCTCAGCCCATGGACCCTCCGGGGTGCCAGCAACCCACACCCCACTGCCTCTTCCAAACTGATCTTCCTGCTGCTCCGAGCCCTGCCAGAGGCAGCGGGAAAAGCTCTTCCTGTGGGAATTCACTCCGGGCTGCTCCCAGCCCCATCCATCCTCCCTTGGACATTCCAGGGATCCAGGGGCAGCCACAGCTGCTCGGGGCACCCTGTGCCAGGGCCTGCCCACCCTCCTAGCCAGGAATTCCTTCCCAACATCCAATATTGGAATAAATAAAAATATAAATTGCCAGGAATCAACTGTTATTCCTTGCTGCTCTGCTTTAGGTCTATAAATCCATTAACAGGACTCCGTAAACCCCAAATAAATTCCACTACGCTGAATTCCGAAGGAAAACTAAATAGCATTTGGTATTTAGGATTTAATTAAAGCTTCTAACTCCTAATTTCACCACAGGGATGCTACGTTTTGCTATAATAAATTATTTTTTTCCTGCTGACAACTACCTGAATGCATTTGCAATTCACTTAAGAGGATTAATTAAGGCTTGTTTTCATGACAAGGATGTTTTTTAGAGCAATTAAAATCGGGTTTAAAGTTATAACATATATTTGATAGCAATTACTAAAACTAATCCTAGAAAATTAAATATCCATCCCTAGGAATCCTCTAGCACATGTAGGACCTGCTTCCCTGCAGCCAGCCTTTTCCAGGTTGGGATAAGCTTCAACACCAGTTTAGGTTTAGGGTCTAAGACTTAGATCACATTTAGAATTTAAGGAACAAAGCCCCAGATTTGCTGCTGCCTAAAGGTTGCACCTCACTCAGGCCTTTTTTTCCAGGCACACTTGGAAAAGTCAGTCCTGGCCCCTCCTAAGGAGGAGCAACTCCTCCCAGGAGTTGGAATTAACCCAGACTCGGGTGCTGAAACAACGACTGAACCCAAAATAAACCCCTGGATCCAGGAGTGAAGGATCCCTGGGTCAGCCCAGAAAACCTTTCCATGTCCCTGAGGGATCCCTGAGGATTCACCAGTACTGCTGGCTCCTTTCCAACATCCCTTAAACATTCCCAAACCCCTGCTCAAACAGGCTGAGCACCCCAAAGCAGCAATTACCGCACCCACTTCACGAGGCTGCAGCGGACGGAGCCGACTCGTTAAAAACTCCCCAAGGCTGTGCTGGGGGAAGGTTTCAAAGCGTTCTCCTCATTCACCAGACATGGACACAATTAAGAGGGACAGGAAATGAAGATGCTCCATTAATATTCCCCTAACGAGAGCTGAGCCCAAAAAAACCCAGGTGCAATTTCACCTTAAATCATTCTGGGATGGGGACGGGTGCGAATAATGAAGAGCCAACACCCAAAATCCTGGAGCACTGAATTTTAATTGACCTTTTTGTGTCTGCAGTGAAGCCCCTCCCCACCCAGGCGAGGAACACAGGGTGTCTCTCATTCCCTGTTTTCCCTCCCGGTGCCCCGAGGCTGCAGCTGCCCGTGGCTCCGGGACAGCTCTGACCCCTGGGCTCCTCGGGGGCTCCTCCTCCCCCTCCTGCCCTCCCCTCTAATTCTCCCCCTTCAGCACCGGCAGCAATTCCCCGCTTTCCTTCAGCTCCTGCAAGACACAAAGGCAGCAGTTAAGGGCTTCCCGGGGTTATCCCTTATCCCATGGATTCCACCAGGGAATGCTGGCAGGCAGGGGTGCCTCATTGGTGTCCCTCTGGCCAGCCCACCGAGGTTTGGCTTTGTTTCCATCCCAGTTTGGGGCTGTCCAGTGGAAGGGACAAAACGTTTATGGACAAACACAGCCGGGAGCTGTGGCTGGTACCAGCTGCAGCTCCTCCCTGCTGTGATGCCAAATTTCAGGCACCCACAAAACTTGCCAGCACCCACAAGGCCTCCCCCGACAGAGAATGCAACCCACGGATGGATTCTGTTCCTCCCACCCATTAAACGCAACGAGAAAATAAAATATCCTCGGGATTTGGAGCAAGAGGGGCCTGCCCAGTGATCCTGGAGACTGAAATTCGCATTACAGGGCTGGTGACTTGTAAAGAGCACCAGGGAACACTGGGAAACCAACGTGGAATATTCTGCTTTTCCCACATCTCAGGAGAAACAACTCTCTCCATTTTATTCCATGTTACACTGCATTAAAAAATGAAATTTTAACAACATTCACGCTCCCATGCAAGTCAGTGAGAACTGAAACAGCCCAAGGATGCAAACAGAGAAATTACATTTAAATACCAGAGAGAAAAGGATTTCACAGCATCCCACAATGCCCAAGACTCTTCCTGAGCACTGAAAAAGCCCCCCCACTTCTTAAATTATAGAGAATAATTTTATTTATTTAATCCCCACACTTGCTAAATAAATAAAATTAATCAGTATATGTAAAGTTAATCTATATAACTTAAGCAAAATTAATCTACATCATTGAAGCAATCCCTACACTTTCTAAATAAACAGAATTAATCTATATACTTTAAGTAAAATTAATCTATATAAATAAAATTAATCTACATTGTTTAAGCAAAATAATCTCTATAAATAAAATTAATCTATATAGTTTAAGCAATACCTACACTTGCAAAATAAATAAAATTAATCTATATATTTAAGTAAAATTAATCTATATAAAGTAAAATTAGTCTATATAATTGAATTTAAATTAATCTATATAAAGTAAAATTNTTTAATTAATCTATATAAAGTAAAATTTATATCTATAATTGAATTAAAATTAATCTATATGAATAAAATTAATCCATATAATTGAAGCAATCCCCACACTTCCTAAATAAATCAAATGAATCTCTATCATTTAACTGGTACCAGTATTTTTTAGAATTAAATGGGATTTATTGATTGAGCCTTCCCAGGAGACCCAGAGTCTGGGAATTGGCTCCAAACCACCCAGGCAGGAATGGGCTCAGGAGGATTTGGGAACTCTGGGGCTGCTCCAACAACTCCAATAAAACTTCTCCTTCTCCCAGGAATATTTCCTAGGAAAAACTCCACCCACCTGGTTGGGAAAAGCAACGCCAGGAGGGAAATGAAGGAAGAAAAAAGTGCAAAAAAAAGGGGTAAAAATGGGCATTTCCCAGTCACTGACCGGAGATTTAAAACTCCTTTCCCTGGAAAAGCATCCAGGGTCAGGATTCTGTGGGAGCCAGGCAGAAAAATTCCTACAAATTGAGTTTTTATTGCAGATCAGTCCAACTCCTACCTTCACAATGTCCAGCCCCCCAACCAGCTCCCCCTTCACGTACAGCTGGGGGTACGTGGGCCAGTTGGAAAAGGACTTGAGCCCTTGGCGCACCTGAAACAAAGCAAAACAAAACAAAACAAAACAAAACAAAACAAAACAAAATAAAATAAAATAAAATAAAATAATGGGAATTGGGATGGGGAATTCCAGCTCTGGGAAAGGCAGCAGGGAATGAACCCCCAGGGGTGGGGAGGTCCCGTTACCTCCTCGTCCTCCAGGATGTCAAAGGTCTCATAATCCACGCTGGGGAAAGGGAAAAAATTCATTATTCACCCTGGAGATGTGAAGAAATGCTCGAAAAACCCAAAACCCCTCAAAATTCGCAAAGGAACGCCTCAAAATTCTCAAAAAACCCTCAAAATTCGCAAAGGAACGCCTCAAAATTCTCAAAAAAAACCCACTTTAAAATAGTCAGAAAACACCTGAAGATTCAAAAAACCCCGTCAAAGTTCTTAAGAAACCCTCAAAATTCTCAAAAAAACTCCTCAATAATCTCAAAAAAAACCAATTAGAATTCTCAGAAAACCCTTCAACTGCTTTAAATCCTCTTTTAAAAATACAAACTTACACTTGGGGAACAATTCCACTCATACTTTCTGACATCTTTTCCATAAAACGCAGTTTTTAACCCAAAACTGCCTTCCCAAACTCAGTCAAACCCAGTTACCTACCCAGTGTTATTCATGATTTCTATGATTTGCTTGCTGAAGCCACATTTTGCCACCTAAAATGTAAAATACAGATGTTAAAATGTCTCTGCTTTATTTAATCCATGGAATTCCAGCTACAGCAATTCCCAATTTATTGCTGGATGGGCCACTCCTAATCCCTTTTCCATGCTTTATCTCCTGCCTTTTATGGATTTAGGGAATAAATGTGCTTTATTTTGAGGCATCGCTGCCCTGTATTCACCATGATAATAAACTACAACCAATAAACATGTACAGCAACTCCTAACTATAATTAATTATTAATTAATACCCACTGCCAACTCTTCACATAAGGACAAAAAACACCCAGCAATTTTTAGATATTGAATATTCAACAGTAATAAAAACCAGGGACTTCTGTGGTTTATAGAAGCACCAAATAAAAAGACAAGTGAAAAGTTTCCAGGAAAAACAAGGTGAAAATTCAATATATTCTGGAACACTCCCCCTTACCTGTTTGCTTCCCTTCATAAAGAGCATCACAGGAGCTTTGTTTATCAAGGATTTAAGCCTGCAGAAAGACATCAAACACCTTGGTTATCACCCCAAACTTTGTCCTCAGAGGAAAACAAAATGCAGAAGTGGAAAGGAAAAATAAAACTGATACAACTGCAAGAACTCCACGCTGGGATGGGGTGGGAGGGACCTTGCAGAGACTCCCATTCCCAGCAGGAATTCATCTCCCATGGACCTGGCTGGTTAAAAATGCCATTAAAGCTTCACCAGGCCCGGCCAGAGGTGCTGCTGCTCCTTAAAAGCACATTTCAGGAACAGTTTTAACCTGGTAAAAGCCTTTGGGAAGCAAAGGACGTTTCCCACTGCCTTCCTTCCCTAAAAAGATTGTGCCAAGCAAAAAATTCTAGACAGAGCTGCTGCTTGGGGCAGTCTGCAAACTTCCATCAAGAACTGTCCAAAAAACGTTTAATTTCTTGAGAAACTCCTTAAAAAGCACAGAAAGAGGCTAAAAGGCTTTAAAATAATAAGTTTTTAAAGGCCGCACTGAACCAATCTCATCTTTATCTCCAATTTAATCTCTGCAAAAGGCATTAATTGGGGTTTGTGGCCTCAGTGAAACAATTTAAATGTAAAGTAACCCAAGCCATAGGACAAATTTGGAAGGAATTAGTAAATCCACAGAATTTGGAATGGTGGGATTATTATTTATCACCATTTTTAAATGGGATTTATTAAATGATTTCTCCCCTGCACTGAGCAGGGAGAAGAGCCAGGCAGGGATTCCCTCCAGCGACACCGGAATTGTGAAGTCTGTGACAATTTAAATGGTAAAAGCTGAAAAAGACGATTTTCCCGGTTATTTTTCAAGAATAAATTCTTAAAAGGAGACAAGAAGGACTCTATATCTGTACTTCCATCTATAGATATATAAATATATAAATAGATAGATATAGATAAATATATAAATAGATATATTTGTGTATTTCCATGTACATATATTTCCATCCATATATATAGATATAAAAATATATAAATAGATATATATGTATATTTCCATCTACATATATTTCCATCCATATAGATTTAAAAATATATAAATAGATATATATAGATATATCATATATTCTTGCTATAAGCAAAAATTAAACTACAAATATAAGCAGACTCTTGGACCAGAACAGTTCATATTAAGTGCATAAACCCCAGAAAACATGGAACAACTGGA
>VZRO01002113.1:0-20441 GCA_013397915.1 Daphoenositta chrysoptera
AGAGAGCAGAGGCAAGCAGTGAGGAGCAGGTGGCCTCCCTGGCGGCCTCCAGCGCAGAGCTCTGCTATGTCCCCCATTCCCTGTGCCACCCGCCAACATCTGCAGGCGCACTGCTGCGTGCGGCCCCGAGGGCTGGGGGCATGGCAATGGGGCTTAGGCCAGGCCGGCTGTGCCCAGGGACAGGCATGGGGCAAAGGCAGCTGGGCTCGCAGGCTCCTACTGAAACTTGGCCACCACCAGTTGCTCCTGGTGGAAGAGAAGGTGCCTCTTGCTGGTCTTTGGGCCGCGGCTCAGAGCCACGTGCGTGCTCAGCACTGCCTCCTCGCTGCTGACAACCTTCCTGCAGAGCAGAGAGCGGCGGCCCTGAGAAAGACAGCCCCTTCTGCCGCTGAGCCGGCCGTGGCCGCGTGTCCCCAAGATGTGGGGGAGCCTACCTGGAGCCGAAGCAGGTCCAAGCCGGGCCCATCCTGCCTGGCGCAGGAGGATCCTGCTCTCTCGGCAGAGACGCAGGCCACTCCCTCTAAGTGAGGATACCGAGTGGGGTGGTGGGGTCGGAGTGACGCCGCCACTTGACCAGAAAATAGCTTTCTCGCGCTTTTGAGTCGCACACCAGACATCTCTGGGCTGCTGCTGCTGCTCGTGGACGCTGAGTCCAACTGACCAACGGTCCGAGGCCAACGGACCCTGGACTGGGCACGGGTGGGGCACCGGGGCGCGGCCCTGGGGGGGCAGGACTTCCTGCCAGGACGGCCAATGCCGGCTTTGCACGTGAGAGCCCAGCACTGGACACCGCCCAGGCCAAGGTTCACCTCCCTCCACGTGCTGCTAAGGCTTTGCCTCCCACAGCCCTGCACGCACTCAGCTGCCTCGGCCCCGAGGGCTCTTCAGCTCCTCCAAATTGCTCAGCCTGGCCTCTTCCCCAACCTCTACTGCTGCAAGGGCTTCTTCCTCCTCCCTGGCTTCAGTATTTGCCTTTTCCCCTACATGTTCACCTCCAGCAGCTTCAAAGTCCAATTCTTTTTAACAACTGAAACAAATTATGCCATGTGATACTGGTGGATAGCTTTTTAATATCAATTAGAAGACTATACCTGCAAATTTTAGCTTTTCATATTGATGGATTAAGCATTTCCTTGTATTATTCAATAAATATGACTATAATTCAGTTTATATTTTCTATATGTAAACATTGTACTTAGGAACTTCTAGCATAAGCTTTTATTTTGCCCTGTTCTTTAAAAATACTGCTTTTCAGCTCTTGCATACATCAGCTACTTGTGGGGTCTTACACAAAGTTATTACTTTGATTAATTTGGAGAATGAATTATCCTGTGTCTGAATTCCATGGAAAAACTACTTCTCTAGTTCAGGCCTGACATGGTGACATCATCTGAAAAGTTCAAGTGGCATATGTTAGTGCATTTCATCAAAGGATGGAAAGGAGGGACGGGACTGTTAGTGAGGATGTATTGGATAGCGTGCTACTTTAACTTGATGTAAAGCTATAGAATGAAAGGTGGATAATATGCTGGGTTTGGCTGGGGTATAGTTATTTTTCCTCACAGTAGCTGGTATGGGGATGTGATTTGAATTTGTGCTGAAAACCATGTTCACTCATGGATGTTTTAGTTATCACTGAGCATGGCTTGCACTGAGCCGAGGGCTTTTCTGCCCCTCACCCCACTGGTACGCACGCTTGGGGTACACAAGGAATTGTGAGGGAAGACAGCCAGGACAGCTGACAATGACCACAGGCACATTCCAGACCATATGGAGTCATGCTCACCATGTAAAGCTGAAGGGAGATGAAGATGGGAATATTTGGTGTGATAGTGTTTGTATTCCCAAGTCAGTGTTAGGTGTAGATTGAACAGGGTTAGATTGAACCCTGCTTTCCCAAAAATAGCTGAACATCTGCTGGTCCATGGGAAGCAGTGAATGTTGTTTGCCTTTCCTTGTGTACATGGCTTTCACTTCATCTGTTACACTGTCTTTATCTCAACTCACAAGTTTTTCTCACTTCTCTGATTCTCCCCCCATCTGGCTAGTCCCGATTCAAGGACTGCAGAACACACTGACTCACTATGCTACATTTTTCTATATGGCTTCTGGGAACTTCACAGTGATGGCAAAATATCTTCATGTCTTTCTTGAGAGAAACAAATGCCCTCATTTTTGAATTTAAAATGATTTATTAACATGTAAATTGAGGACAACGAACCTTCAATTCCACTGGCAAGACAGTGAAAAAAATTGATGCCTGGGAGCCCATTCCTCCAATGCGCATCAAAGGAAAGAGCCCCCCCCCCCCACTTGTGTTGGGCATTTTTATACCTTAGGGTCTATGACCTCATTGGTGGAGCAGTTTTGAATGCGCAGTCTGATTGGTCTGTTTTGGCGCATCCTAGGGATATGATTGGCCTTTATCCCGAGTATTGGATTGGCTTGTTGAGGACCAATGATCCCCTCATGGGTTGCTTCCAGGGGCCAATTATCATCGTGGTTTTAACCCTTTATGTTAATGACCGAGTTTTAGACACACTTCGTTTTCCACCATTGAGTTCCCAGTCCCAGCACCACCTAGTGGTGGATCTTTATAACTTCCTGTCTCATACCTGAGACTGGGCAAACATTACAACATTACATTTATTTAGCAGTAAAACTGGTAAACTAATAGAACTTTGTTAACAATATTAACTTGTCCAATTTTGACCACAAAAACCCATTTATTCATTACATTCTGAAATGTGACTTGGAGTTATGCTTTCAAGTGAAACTTGTCTTTCTTGGCAGATGGGACCAATCTTTCACAATTCTGTGAATGAAATTGAACAGGAAAAACAAAAAGAGTCATTAAATTCCCCAAAACAATGGATAATCAAGGCCTATCATGCTCCCTGATGGAGCTCACAAGAACTTTGGTGTGGCTTGCAATTGCTAAACAATTGCTAGGGTCATTTCCCAATCAGTGTTTGAGTTAGCGATACCCTTTTAACATGGTTGTTACCCTGCTACTACCAGTTTTTTTCCATCTGAGGACTCTGTTGCATGACCTCATGTCGTGGGTTGGAGCTAAAGTTAATTGACAGTTTCTCGATCCAATGGTGCTTTCCGATATTGCATATTTAAACCCACGAGAGGTGCGGGAACCTGCTCTTTGAATCCAGCGTGTGGCTAGGAAAGGGCAGGGGGAGGGGGAAAGCTCCGGGCCCAGCCCTGGGGAAGCCGGGCTGAGCCCCCTGCCCCAAATGCCAGGGCAAGGGGTCCCTGGCATGCATTGCCCCCCCCCCCCCCCCCGCCAAAGCTGCAGGTAGTCAAAGAGCAATGGGGGGCTGCAGGGCCAAGATTGCCGGAGCGGCTCCCAAGGTCCGGAAGGGGCTTCCCCTTGCCCCACTCCACAGGGTCCCCCGCAGGCCTGTCAAGAATCGATTTTCAGTTTTCTCAGACTGAAAAAACTATTAAGCAACTGGCAGCATCAAAGGAGAAGAACTTTTCCTTCAACATAAGCTGCTCACCATCGCGTTAGAGTCGGAGGAAGAAGGAGAAAGTAAGTCAGGTGGGGTGGAACAGAAGATGGCGGCAGNGAGGAGACCTTTCTTTTCCCTCGAGTTTGGAAAGACTTTTTAAGAACTCTAATATTGACCAGAAATTCCATCTTTGTTACCCTCCTTGCTCTCTCCCAGGCAACCTGTGAGGAGGCTGCGTGCCCAGGTGTGATTAGGGGATGGGGGAGGGGTGGTGCTGGCAAAGAAAGGAATGTGTTTTTTTCCTTTACTTTCTTAATGTTCCTTTTTCTTTTAATCCTACCTACCTAGTAACAATAAACTATCTTTATACTCTTTAAAGTTTCTGAGCCTGCTTTGTCGTTTTCTCCTATCTCACAAAAACAAATAAGTGAACTAAACCACAACATTAATTGGTGTTTCTGCTTGGTCACTGAATCTAACCTGCTACACCCCAGTTGAAGTTTAAGCCAATAAGAAAGTGTATTTTGGCCATCAGAGTAGTAAAAAGGGGTTACAAAAGACCTAAAATAAAGATTTAGATTCACTTCAGGTAGTGATTATAGGAGCACACAAGCTGAAAGGCAGTAACAACAAGTAATTTGAGAAACGGAACTTTAAAAAGCTTGTGAGTGCTGGGTCTGCCAGCTTTATGAAATTAAAGCACTTGGAAGGAAACGATATTGCATGGTGTGTTATGACTGCTGCTAGCATGGCTTAGTCAACCATCAGAAGAGGGGTGTTCAGGAAGGTATCTGTTTTTTAATATAGTTTTTCAAATGGTGTGTAATTACAAGAAAAAATGCAGTACTGTTAGTAAGACACTATTATTGGTAATATCAGCCAAATCATTGTTGTCTGCCCAGGCTCCCAGAACAAAAAAATCTCTATTATACAAATGTAACATACCTAGTGTTATACATGTGGCTGCGTATTTGGAACCTCCTCCATAATGCTTGTTATGGGTGTTCTGGTCTCTAGTGAATGTTTCAGTAAGTTAATAACAGTAGTTAGATTATTAGTTTAATTATTAAACCTTATTAATTAAGGGATGTAGAGAATAATTAATAATACATAACTATAAGATATGCCTGCCTAATCTGTATTGAAGAAAAAGTTTCCTGGTTTGTACTTTCATTTGAAAAGGCGGGGCGTTATATTGGGATGGGCTGACAAGGTGAGGTCTCCTTGAAAGTTCTAGAAAAATTACAGTGACATGATTGACGATAAAACATCATCACCTACATCATCAAAGAGGATAAGGATTGGATAGTGACAACAACCCATCAAATCGTTCCCCCGGAGAATGATTGGTTCAGATTGAACCTTAGAATGGACCAATCAACAGCCCCCAAGCAAACCAATCATTGGAAGGATTCAAAAAGGACCAACTGGGGACTGAGAATAGTTTGCAAGAACTCTGCGGACATTGTACACGGGGTCCTCCTGAGGCGACCTGTGGCCGAGGGAGCACCCAGCATCGCTCCCGTGCTATTACCTGTCTGCCTTGCCTTTTGGGAATTAAGCTACTCTTGTTCTCAGTTCTTGACTGCCGTTAAATAAACCAATTACAATTGGCAGTAGTTGTCAGCGTGTTTTTGACAATGCTGACACCTCAGGCTGAACAGATCAGACAGAGACATCATTCACAGAGAAGGTAAGTATGCCCCAAAATGACTCCAAAGAACAGGAGTACTATACCTTTCTCTTCTTACTCCTTTCCTCCCCCCAAAAAAAGACTATATATATTTTTTTTTCATTTCAAAGCCATTTGTTTTTTGTATCTAAATGACAGCTCTTGTGCATGTCAAACCAGACCAAGAAAAATAACTTTAGCTGAAGTTGAATGTCACATAAACTTAGAAGTACATAGCCAAGAAATTGAACACAAGAATTTTTGAAGTGTCATTGCCAAATTGGTATCTACCTAGTTATTTAAATGCAAGTTATAAACAAATAGTTTTGACTACTGTGCCTGCATCTCTGTTCTGTTTTCAGTTTTCCTGTGTTTTTCCATTTTTGACCATGCTTTCCTCCAATGCTCTCATAAAAAAGATCTACACTAATGATTAGGAAGCTTACTGATTTAATCCTCTGTGAAGCAATGAAATGGATTTTAGAAGTCACAGCATGAACCATGGATTTCAAAATGGTTTGTACAAGCTGTAGTGGTCCACTTGTGCATGTCTCACAACAGGACTCTAGCTCAGAAAACTGAAATTAATCTTAATGACAGAGGGAAGAGATTAAAGTTATGTCTGCTGTACTTTGGGGTTTTGACTTCTGAGGAAGTAGGAATGTAAATTATTTTATGTAGTATCTTAAAGATGAGAGAAACATCAGGTATGTTCAGCCTCATGTTCTACAAGCTCAACACATTTTGTGGCTGGTTTGCTTTAAAACTCAAACTTCTGGTAATGCAAGGTACATGAGCCAAATGGGCATCAATTGCTTTCAAAATGTCCATCTGCTGCTGCAAAACCTACATGAATTGTTACATAGCAACCTGTATTTCCTCTTGCAGTTGGAATCCCTGGGTTACTGTTGTTTGCTCTGTGAGTGTGTTGTCCTTGATAGAGACAGAGTAAAAAATCCTGTTGTGATGCCAAAGCTTTGCCCAGTAGATGTTAGAACTCACTGTAAAATGTGCTTATATAAATGCTATTTTGCAGATGGTTATGACATATAAAATGTGGTTGCACCTGAATGAAACATCACTTCTCTCCTCCCCATTCTCCACTCAAAATGAACCACTGACTAGCATCTACCTTTTCATTTACAGTGTTTAACCATTTAGTATGAAATGATAACCCAGGAAACTACAGCTTTGATTAAAAAAGATCTGAAATGTTACGTTGGGTATGTGATAAGGAGAAATATTTCAGTTTATGGTACGTGGAGAGAGTATTTTTAAATGGCAGTATATGTTGTCAGAACCCATTATGCAATAACTGTAATGTAGTGCAGAGTAATAGCTGATTACAGACTTTTAAATAGGTGTTTCTCTAAACAGCTATTTTATTAGTATGGAACCTGACATTAATACACAGTTTTCATAGAAAAACTATACAGCTTTGCTTGTAAGTACCATACTGATCTTGAATTTTTTCCCTTTCCATTTTGCCATTTTCTGACAACTGGCAAATATTATACATTTAGAGGTACAGTTATTTTTTGGATTCAAGAATTATGATGAGGAACAGATAAAGATTAACAAAGCTGTTCGTTAATGCAAAGAAGCTAAGAGGTCATTTCTTGGTATCATTGCATACTAAAATTTTTCAAACTTAAAATTCTATCTGGAAATGGAGAAGCACTGCTGTTGCTGACACACTTCCTCTCTCTCTCTATGAGATCACAATAGTATGTAAAACAAATTACCTTTCTTTGTAAACTCTTTGGCAAAGAAGGTGATTTTAAAGCAAAGGGATTGTATTCTCAGCTGTGGGTTACACTTACTGAGAAGTTGCAAATTTTAGGGAAGCAGTGTTGCGTTCCACTGTGGGACACTGCGATGAGTTCTTTTAAAAATAGATGGTCAGAAACAAAATTAAGTCAAATGAGACAAACGTTGTATCTGTGAACTGTTTATTGATAACAAAAAACAAAAAAAAGAGAACAGTTGCCCCAATGAAGGAGGGCTAGAAGAGAGAAAAGAAGGAAAGAAAATGAAAAAGGAATGGGGGAGAGGAAAGAGAGCGAGAGAGAAAAAGGGAGAGATAGAGACAGGGGTTTGTGGACGCTGAGTGCCTGTGGATGGCTTCCACAGTGACAGGCAACCGGACATGAGGTGAGGGGACACTTGGGCATGAGGTCCAGAAGCCTGGACGGGGTCATGGCAAGGATTGCGGTGCTGGCTTGGCTCAGAGGCGGGCAGGGATGGATACAGGTGTGTGAGAAACAAAGCCCACTCCCCTTGCAAGGTTTTAAAATTTTATTAGGGGACAAAGTCAATAAAGCAGAAGCAACAGCGCTGGACGCATGACCATAGTCAAGAGGTGTGCCATCACATGGGAAACTTCAGGTTTATACACTCTAGGCATTGCATCAGCCACATACATATTCCTAAGTCAGGATACATATTCAGAACTTTTCAGAAACTATTTAACTTTTTCTTAGAACTGATTAACATGTTCCCTCCCCAGTCCCGCCCTTTTAGGGCATGCACAGTTTAACTTGAGTATCTGAGGGTTGCTTCAGGGATAATAAAGTCAGACTCTTCCTCACAGTGGCCTCTTGACTTGTGGTTTCTGGATAAGTGCCAGCGGATTGTGGTTTGCCATTACACTTGCTTGTTAAATGTCATCCAGTTAGGTTAGCAGGTTCCTTTTGTTCCTGTTATTGCAAGCTAAATACAGTTACATCTGCATAGCAACATCAACTTTTAGTATTTGCAAAAGCCAATACTTCAAAGCACATTTTTCACAGGTGGCTCAGGCAGGGACACAGAGACAAAGCAGGCTGGGCGTTGGTCAGGGACACAGGGAGGCAGTACAGATATGAGAGCGAGCAAGAGCCAGTGAGGGCAGAAGGGCCAAAAGACAGGCTGGGACCAGGGCAAAAAGCATAAGACGTGAAAAGCCCCAACTCAAAAGCAAGTTTTGAAAAGCAAGTCTCAGCCCCTCAAATCACCAAGCCTCAAAAGCAAAAACACAGTCTCAAAAAAGCCCCAAGCCAAAAGCCCACACTCAAAAAGCACGGTCGAAAAAGCCCCCAAAAAGCGTAAGACCTGGAGCTTGGGGTGCAATTACTTTTTATGCCCCCTGGCCCCTCCCAAAGCCTGCCTGCTGACAGGAGACCATCGGCCCAGTCCAACCTTTCACCATCTGATTGGAGAAGCCCCTCTGGGGAGTTCAGTGTCTCTTACTGACTGTACCATGGGAGATGTTGCCAAGCAAAGTCCTCGCAGAGACAAGGCTTCTTCTAGTTGCCTCCTGCACATGGCATATGTGGAACCCCTACCCCATGTGCCTCTGACAATCAGTGTTGAGACAAACTAAAACTAAATTGGCTCCTCACAAGCAGTCAGAATTGAGTCATAACATTACTTATTCTATGGTTTCCAAATTCCTTTCTCAAAAGTATCAGCGAATTTTCAGTTTAAACATAGAAAATACTAACTTAGATAATACTGAAATTTTTTAATGGAATTTTTCCTATTGTCATTAAGTATTATTTATATGTATAATGCTAATATTACTAATTTGTTTATTGGATCAATGTAAATAAAGAGTTTTCTAATATAGATGAATTTCACTATTTCTACAAAACCTTTGGACTTATAGGAAACTATTTCTAGAGGAAAAGGGCTCAGGAGAAATGTTTTTCCAGAATCTATTTTATGCAGCTTTTAAATGTATTTTTTTACTACTAGAAGGATCTCTGACCTTGCTTATTTTTCACATACATTTTTCATTATACTGTCCTTGAGCAGTAGACATTTTAGATAAACTTGACGACATGGAAATGTCAACAAATTGCAATATTGTCTGATAAAACAGCAGCATATTAATATTCATGTATCATTAATTTTCATTTGGAATATGAATAGATTTGTTTGTATAAATAGTTAAGAACTACATCTAAAATATTCTTTAATGTAACTTGTTTTTCCATACTGATCTATTTGGTGAACTGTAGTAGCATAAATGTTTTTCCTTTGTTTTTATCATAACATTATATATTTGTATGTGTCTGTGTTAAACACAGCCTGTTTTTTTGGTGGGGGCGGGGGAAGCCACAGAGATAGGTTCTGTGAGAAGTTGCTGGAAGTTCCTACTATGTCCGGCAGAGCCAATCTCTGATGGCTCTGAAGATGGACACGCTGCTGGCCTGTGAGAAATAGAACTCACTTTTTAATTAAAATTTTAAAGATTTAATAAGGGACAGAGCCAACAAAGCAAAAGGGAACAGCACTGGGTGCATAGCCATAGCCAGAGGCACACCGTTAACAGTAGCAACCCCCTTTATATACTCCTGGGTATTCCATCAGATAGTTACATATTTATAAACCCTTTTTCATATTAAAAACCTTTTTGAACTGGTTAACATAGCTCCTCCCCTGTCCTACCTTTTTAGAGCATGTGCAGTTGTCTTCATGGAGGGCAGTTGATACTTTTCAATATATTCAAGAAGTTTTGATTCCTTCTTTGGTTAGATATTATCCAATTACAACAATCCTCCTATCTCAACACAATGTTTATGTTAAAAATACCTCTAAGGCCCAGTGAAAGTGAACACCCAGTCCCCTCCTCTCATGATAACAAAACCACTCCCACAGAGCCAACATTAAGATGCACATAATAACACAACCACTCCCAGAAAGCCAACATTACAATGCACACAAATCTGCAAAAGTCAACACTACAAAATGTACTTTTCACATGGCCCAATTAGAGAAGTTCATAACGCTTCTGTGATGACATATTTAAGAAGGAAAAAACTGCGCACAGTTCCTCTGAGGGGTGGGGAGGTGCCTGCAGCCGGGGCCATTCTAACGCCGTGAGCAGCCACGTGGCCACTGCCATCTCGACATGGCTCGCAGCGAACTTTGCCAGCTTAGCCATTTTTAGCCAGCCGTGCTGCGAGCAGAAGGGCAGAGACGGCAGCAGTGGCTTCTCCTTTTCAGCACTCCGTATAAAGAGAGGCATTGAATGGTGCCAGCACCATGGCACCCACAACTGCCTGCGCAGTGGCAACGGGGATCATGTGGTCAGCAGCAGAAACATGGTGAACGATTTCCCCAACATGGAACCCAGACGAGATCAACTTGTCATCACCACAAAATCCTACAGAAATGTTTGAACTAGTGGAATTTGTTGACAATAGGACTAATGAGCAGCTTTTTTTTTCCTCTTAGTCGAAGAAAGAGGAGGAATTGAGGTCATGCAGGGAAGGACAACATGGCGGCACCAAGGTCAATATGAAGAAGGAGGGGATGAGGTGCTCCAAATGTTGGAATCAAGATTTCTCTGCAAGCCATGGTGAGGACTAAATTAAACAGTCTCCCTGTAATTCATGAAGTCCATGGGAGGATGCAGAGATCCACTTGCAGTCCATGGACAAGTTCGCCACTTATGCTGGCAAAAGTGGATGCTAAAAAAAAGCTGTGATCCAGTGGGAGACCCAAACAGAGAGAGAGAGCCCTTGCTCCCAGAGACAGAGGGCCCCTGCTTCCAAACTAGAGCAGCTTGTCCTTAAAAAACTGCACCCCATGAACTAAAATGACCCACACCATACAGTTTTGGGAAGACTGTTTTGCCCGCAGGAGGGACTCACATTACAGCAGGTGGGATGGGACTGCTGCCCATGACAGTAGAGCCATGCTGGAAAAGTTCACGGAGAACTGTCTCCCATGGGAGGGACCCCATGACATAGCAAGAGAAAGAGTCTTCTTGCTAAACAAACAAAAAAAAGATTTCAGGTGACAGACTGACTGAAAACCCCATGTTTTGTCTCTCTGTGATGTTGCGGGGGGGAAGAAGAGGGAGACTGAGAGGAAAAAGGTGTTTTAAGGGTTTATGTTCGTTCTCATCATCCTCTTCTGATCTTGATAATAATAAATTTTCTTTATGCTGTTTAAGTTTAAGCGTATTACGCCTTTAGAGTGTTTTCTCCTAATCCTTACCTCAACTTATGAGCCCTTCGTTTTTTTCCCTCTTCTCTACTCAATTACAGCCGAGGAGAATGAGTGAATGGTTTTCATGGATGCCTGGCTTTTGGCCAGTCACCACAGTATCCAATGACTACTTCAATGTAGCAGACGAAGCTCTGAGAGGACATAGGAGAGACAGGAGAAGTCTATAGGTCTATAAAATTTATTAATTTTTATAGATGATGAATGGGAAATATTATTCTTCTGTTTCAAGAAAACTCCCAAAATACATCAGTGGGTTACATATGTGACATGCTTTTTTAATGGAAAGAGTAATTGAACATAGAAAACAATGCTACTTTGTTGAACTCGTACAAATGAGAATGTCAAAGAAATAAGAGTGGTAAAAGAGAGACTAGATCAATTTCGGAAATAGGGGCTTAGTGGCACCTATAAAGCACATTGCTTCCCCCATGTCAAGGTTTCCCTAATTCAATGATTGGCAGAAGAATGCATCAGAGGATTTTCGTCTCATGTATGTCATCTTTTTTCTTTTTTTTTCCCCTGAATATCTACTGCCAGTAATTTATCAATATCATCATCTGGATGGGTAGCTCAAGTGAAAAGTATGAAAAATCTTATAACTTAGAAACTGAAAAGAGTTTACTGTAAGAGAAACATCTGGTTGAATAACTCTTGATTCAGATAGCAATTTGAACCAATTTATGCTTGCACAGGTTACGCAGAGAAGTTGTCGGTGTCCAGTCCATGGAAGTGCTCAAGGCCAGGTTGGATGGAGCTCTGAGCAACCTGGTCTAGTGGAAGGTGTTGGAACTAGATGATCTTTAAGGTCCCTTTGAACTTGAACCTTTTAATGATTTTATGACTCTACACTTGTTTGGTTTTTTTAATTAATATATTGCTATTTCAACTTGAACATCTTTCCCAAACAGCAGAGAGATCAGAAGAGTCATTTTAGGAAGGTAATCCCAGATTACAGTTACCTGTGTGCATGGAGAGGAAAATTTAACCTTATAAAAAAGGTTTTGTTTTTGGTGAAAACAAAATAAAACCAACCAGCACTAAAGTCTCAGGTTGTTTTGATTTGTCCTAAGAAAGGAAATTCCAGCATCTTGGTAAACTGAAGGGCCAATGAAATCATGGCATAAAAAACTGAGGAGAAAGAAATTGTAGAATTGAGAGTAATAAGAATATTTTTATGGTCCAACTTCATTAGATTTTTTTTCCTGTAATACCTAGTGAGCAGTGGTAACACAGAACTTCGTTAATCTTTCCTTAATATTACAGTATGAGAATTAACTCATTTCCAGACAATCTTCCAAAACCAAACAAATGAATAAACAAACAAAACTTCACAGGACCAAACTTCCCTGGGCCTGAGAGTTCTGGTTCTGTTGAAATTGGGGAAAAGAGTGAAAGAGTGTGGCTCAGGATATAACTCTCATGATGTCTTTAAAGAGGCAGAAGAGAACAGAACTCAATCTGTAACAGAACACTCCAATGTAAAAAACCATATCTAAAATTATCATGTTAGTAATTTCACAAATACTCTTGTGTATATGTGGACTTAGTCAGTAAAAACCCAATACATTGATTACATTTTCAAATAATTATTCTGACTAACTGTAAGTTTTAATTTTGTAAATAGATAGTATGAGAATATAATAAAAAGGTTTCGTTAAAATAGCATCAATTAATTTCTATTCTATTCAAAATATTAATCAAATCAAATTATGTTTTCCTTTCAGTTAAAAGAAATTATTAGCTATTCCTCCTCCCAAAGCAAACATTAGTCGACTAGTTAGGTTACTGCTTTGTAAAGTACTGCAGCATTTAACATTTCTATACTTATCGAACAAAACAATTGAATTAGCGAATTGTACTTTTATGGAATTTGGGAGGGATGCTTTTTTATAGTTCTGGTATAATAAAACTTTACCATCAGATTTACTGAGATAGCTATGAGTAAAAAAGAAAAACTGCCCCAAATCAATTTCTGATTTACACTTTGTGGTGAAAGTAAGAAAAGTTAATGAGTTCTGAGCACTCTGGTCTTTCGAGGGCAATTCTTTTTCTCAAAATTTATTAGAAAAATTACTGGATGTTTTTGAAAAGGACAGGTGAAAGCCAAAACTTAAAAAGAGAGCCACATGACTAATTTTTATGATGTCTTTTTTTTAGGAAGACTAGTTTTGTGAACCTTTTAAAACTTTCTAACAATTAGTAACTATCCTGTGATGCAAGTATGAAAATTGTTACGTAATCTATGTTTATGAATGTAAATAATACCAGAATCCTATAATTGAGGAGCTATATTCTAATGGTAAATAGGGCCAAAAAATTATGTGGATCAAGGCATATCTGAATGCTTTCCTAACCAATTGTTCTTAAACAAAAAGCAAACAAACAAAAAACAGAGACCCATCACCCCACTACCTCCTCCCTGCCTTTCTCCCCTGCCACCAGACTACAGGGAAAAAAAACCAAATCCAACCAACCAACCAAAATAATTCAGAAAGAAAAAAATTGGTAGTTGCCTAAATTGCATTTAAACTCTCTAGCACAATGTCAAGGTAACTCCTGATTCTAAATGTTTCTGAATATATCTTAGCAGAGAAGATGTAGCTGGAAATCTTCCTTTGCAAGTGTAATTCACAGTTTGGGAATTCCAGTACTCAACTCAGAGCCGTTTGATTCTACTTCTAAGCAGGAGAGGAAGGCATAGTATTTCTCCCAGGCAACCAGTTCCATTACTGTCAGAGATCTATTTTTCTTTTTCTTTAGCCTAGTAGGGCATTATTAGTCTAATTAGCCTCACCAATAGGATTTGTCAATATTCTAGGCAGTTCTTTTGGGTAGCAATTTCCCCTCCCTGAAGGTTTAATGACATTCAAAAAATTGAGACAGTACATTTTTGTCTCTCAAATTTCAGTCCTCCATCAACCTGGCAACCACTATGAATTGGCATAAAAGATCCATATATGTGTCAAGAAACAATTCTTGCTTTGGAGAATGGAAAACAGGATTTTTGTTGTGGTTATTTGGTATTTTATTTAAATGGTTGTCCAGAAATAAGAAAGTATTTACTAAAAAGCATTCTTTCTGCATAAAAACAAATGGACTAAATTTCTTGGCACCTCATTTTGAGATGCTTCTTTGGTGCCTTTTCACCATTCCTTTTTCAAACAGTCTAAATATCTGAGGATGAGAACCGTATTCTGATTTAATAGATTCATTCCATGTTAGAGAAAAAAGAGTATTAGTGGTGTACACTAATGATCACTCAATGCAGAAAAAGTTGTTGCCTTGAGGAAATTGGAAAACAATGCTTCAATGACAGTATTAAGTTTTGAAACAGACAAATATCTCAGTCACTGGCATACAGTTCAACATCACATTGATGGATGAGTAATGATACTCTGCCTCTGGAGAACAAACAAGATGAAATGCCCAAAGTTAATTTTTTTTTCCTTTCACTGCAGTTTCAAAGGGGCTAGGTCAAACATCTTACAGCTTCTAGATACAAAGAATACCTGATACAAACACTCATAACCTCAAAAAATTATAACAGAGCAACTGAAACTGACATATCACAAAGGAGAACCTATCTTCACTGAAATAAAATATAGCACAAGGATAACTGTATGACATTTCAACCAAAAGGGTACAGAACAGTCAATTAAAGAAAAAACACATCTCTCCTAATTTCATAAAATTGTACATGTTAATTTGTTCGCAGACAGATGCACAGATTTTAGAGTTAATGGGAATTTTAAAACGGAAGACATCTGGGGAAGTGATACAGGCAGAGCCCATCAGCAGCCGCCTTACCATCTGACAGATACGTTAGTTGTAAGTTGCCAGTTGTCCACAAAACCTGCCAAGAAGCCAGATGCCACGATGGGTTAGCACACATCAGAAATCCCTGCCCTAAGTAAAAAGCAGTTTAGCATAATGTTGTATTGGTTAAAAAAGCATGAATCCTCCTAATAGCTAAAAAACCCCAGGATTTTAGTAGAATTTGGAGATGAAGTCCTAAATTGTAGGTGAAATGATGACCTTCATGAGACTTTCAAAGAGCTCTGGATTTTCTGGTACTCTTTCTCGCAAAACACACATTCTGTCTAGATTTTATGCTAGATTTTACTTTAATTTATTGATCCATGAATTTTAATGAGAATATTTTTAATTAAGGTGTCAGGAGATGGGAAAATTGAGAGTAAATAGAGAAGTTAGTAAATATTCAGAAGTATTCAGAGGAAGGTAGCTGAGAGGTTGGATTTATTAAATACTGAGTTCTGTAATTTGATACAGAGAATCTACATATAGCATCTAGGTATTTATATATTTTATATATATAGAGAGAGATACATCGGTTATGAATGGTAAGAATTAGGTCTGCTGACAACATTCAAGAAAATTCTGTCATCTTCCTCCTTTATTGTGGTCTCTAACTACTGTCAGCCAAAGGCACTAAACAGCACCAACTGGAGCTGAGGATAAAATTATTTTCTGCATTTCCAGACCAGGTTTCTTCTTCAGGTTTAGCAAGGAAATCAGGAGAGTTTATTTGGTTTCAACATCCCCCTCTGCCTCCCCCAAAGCACAAACAGCTGTTTTCTCTGTCAAAGAGTTATGCATCTAAAAATATTCCAGGAAAAAGCTTGTCTCCTGTTTTTATCTCCTGGCAGGTCCACAATGACACCCTCTGGGGTTATGGTGAGGAGGAAGAGAGGATATATGGAGAATTGGAATTGGGCCATAAACAGCATCATTACCCAGCAACTCCCTTTTCAGGTTCTTCTAAGGTTCATGGTTCTCTGATGTACTGAAAGTGCTCTGGTGTCCCACTAAAAAACTACAAAACTTTCTTTTGCAATTAGGAGAGATAGGAATATCTTTTAAAAAGCATATTCTGACCAGACTGAACTGTAGGGGGGAAGCCAGGAAGAAAATGCTTATCAGGCTACCTAGATTAGGAACATTCACTTCCTCTTTCTAGAGTCTAGTGATAAAGCAGTCTCTGTCAGCCACTGACAGTTGCAGAATCTGATCAAAGATGAGTTGCTGAGTGATGTCCTGCCAAATACAATATATATATATATATATATATAAAAATCTGTTTGACAGGTTTCTTATTCAGGTTGTCCATTTCTACATGTGAGCAGAAGGCACATATTTTTCAGCTGTATCTTGGTAAAAATTAAAGGATACTGGTGATAAAGATGTGGATATAATGTGATACATAGGGCAGATCTACTTTTTTTTTTCTAATATAATAAGACAAAATAATATATTCATGGATCAAGAGGTAGAAACAGAATGTGAGAATGTACTGGCATGGAAAGCTTACACTGAAAAGTGTTTGAACTTGTGGTGTTGTGGGACAAACCATCAGAGCATTCAAGATGGATATCCAAAAAACCCTCTGATTTTTGGAACACAGAAAACAGTGATGTTGGTGGAACTGTAAGGCCTTTTTTCAGTGAAAGAACAGAGAGTTTACTGTTCCTGAAAAAGGCCATTCTGCTCTTTCATATGAAATAAGCAGTATATTATTTTTGCATTGTTATTGGATAATAGTAATTTCTATAATGTTAAGATTATGCTGCTGTAACTTCTCGGAAGTAAAGACGAATGTGTGGCTGATGATACTCAGAAGTTATGTTCAGATAATTTTTCCTGTTTCTGATATGGTAGATGATAACAATGCGTGATTCCATTAGCAGAAGGAAAGAATTTCCACAGAATTTAAAGCTCCTGAAGAAAGGTTAAAATTTTATGGTATTGATTTGTTTTTTCAAATCAGAAAATTAAATGTGGAAAATGCTGAACTCTCCAGAGCACTCATATCCAAAAATAAATAGAGAGGAAATTGTCAAAGAATTTGAACCCTTCCACTATAGTGGATAATGCTGGAGGTTCTGCAAGGTGCTGCACCTTGCCTTACTCTTCTAGAATGCTGGGGGTGGGGGGAGTCCAGCTAGGAGTCTGGAGAGTCCAGGACATTACAGCCAGCTTCTTTTCATCTTCTTGGTTATGTGTAATCACAGTACGGTACCTCATGAGGCATGAACATGAAATAGATCAGAAAAAAAAAAAAAGTCAATGTTTCATTTCTAGCCAAAGCAAATGATCTTGAGGTCCTAGATTGCTGTTCTGAGATAAGAATTTCCTCCATTCAGATTCAGATGAGAGACAACATTTCTGGCCTTGAAATATTGCAGCAGTGCCCCTTTTCTGCCTCAAGCGCAAATGAATTTTTCAGTGCATTTCTAACAGTAGGTTTTCATTCTAGATGATCTACATCTTGTTTAGCACGGGTGTTTCCCTAGTTATGTTCAACAGAAATTTGTGAGTATGGCCCAGAAAAGCTGTTTAATTTGTCATCACTGTTTGTGTGCTTTGCTGATTCTGTAACAATTTTTACAGCAGTTCACACAAACATCCCGTGTGGCACACCAGAAAGTAAGTGCTGGGTCAGATTCTCTCCTGTGCTGAAATATGCCTTAGGCACTCATCTGTGTCACTGGAAAATAATCCTTCTTTGATATTTCAGTTCAGTATGGATGTCAAATCATAAGACAGAGGAGCTGAGGGCTATTTTTTGTTTTGTTGAAGAGTAATGTATTAAATTCTGCCTTTCTCCCTGCTCCTATAGATAGAGTCTCCAGAATCTCATCTATAGTAAGCCATAAAATAATCAAAAGGAAAACAAGCTTGTGGGTTTAGAATTTTGGTAGGTTTTTAAAATTTGTTTGGGGCATTTTTAAGAAGTGAATTTTTTCACATATACCTGCTCACTTAATATCTCATCAGGAAGTTACTGTGGACTGCAGTGACGTTTGAGAGGACTGATCATTTTTTAATCACCTGTCATTCTGCCTTTCTGCTTTCTCATGCATGATTGATTTTACCCTACAATTAACCTATTCTACTGGTCCATTAGAATTCAGAGACTTAGCCCTTTTCCTCTTTCCTTATTTTTGAAGAAGCCTTCTAGTGCACCTTTTCCAGCTCTTAGTTCAGCATATTCAAAGGAGTGGAAACATTAGGAAAAAATCTTTCATATTTCTGGATGAAAGAAGCCCTAGATACAGGCCTAGGGCTAAATATTGGCTTCACAGATTTTAATAGGAATGAAAAATATGCATTTATCCTGAATTTAAATTAGTTACTAATAGCAGATAACTTTGAAATTTTGTGAATATTGAATACAAGGATACTTCAGCCATATAACAGATAAACATTTAGACATATATATGTCTTTTTAAAGGTCTAGAAAATAGGTATTTCATATCTGAGTTTGTCCAAAGAAATCTGTCATTGATTAAAATTTCCTTTCAGCTAGACATTTAGTAGACTTTTTTATGAGTAAAATATAGTATATTTAAAATTCACAGCTGACATCTGCAATTTGCCATTCCATGGACTATGATGTCATTCCTCAGTACTCTGGCTTAGAGTTCTCTCACTTGCATATCCCATCAGTAAAGGGCTTAATGGATAAGTTGACTTGAGGACATTCTTTAATTTGTTCTTTTCACTTTTATTCAGCTATAAAAATCTGTATTTTTTTTTCAGAAAAAATAGCTCACCCTGAGTATGCAGAGCCTTTTCAGGATAAAATACTGCAAAATTCCAAGTCTTTATTAAGTAAGAAGACAAGGTAAAGCTGTTGATTATGCTTGTGGTAAGCAGCACATGAGCAGGAATATCTCCCATGGTGGTATATCATGTCCTGAAAATAAAATTTCTTCCTATTTATGAATATTGAACCCATATGACAGAAGAAATTGTTATGAGAACAAAACTCTTTTCCTCCCACAAGTGGCTTACAGTGCTCAATTTTAACATGCAAGACTTGCCAGACTGACTGCCTTCACTTAGATGTTCATATTCATAGTGGTTTCTTCTTTATATAGGGCTGTTACGATTAGAATCAAACCTAGTTTGCATTTCCAACGCATTAAATCAGGAGTAGTCATGTCATAACCTCATTTAAGGATGATGGCTTCTGGAGGACTCGTGGCCTTTCAAAATACTTTTTTTGGTTTTGCCGATAACACTGAATTCCTGAGCTGGGTCTATTGCCAGTAGAAAAGAAATGGCAATCAATAAAATATAAGAGAGACAATATAAAGGAGGCAATCTGTTTTGTCCTTCACATAACTGGATTCTGCAACCATTTCTTTATCATCGTACTGCAAAAGTATGCAAAAGTATGTTTCATCCCTTCCTATGATCTTTTAGTGATTTTTCATTCTTTGTGCAACAACTTAGAAAACAGCTATTTTTTTTAACACATCTGTAATTTTACTGTCTTTTAACTGATCGTTTCTATTAGGTCTGTGTTGATTCTGCTGGCATGATTTCCATCCGTCTGAGTAGCTCCTTAAGACTTACAAATTAAAATTGATGCTTTGTCGAACTTACAAGAATGATTTTTAAAATTAGACTGTTTGTATCAATATGTGTCTCCTCTGGCTGCCTGGAGGGGGAGCTTCTGTATTTTGCCAGGTTGGAAGGTCCCATATGCTTTCAGACTGTTTCCTTGTACAGTGTTTTCTCCATTACTGCTGATGTGAAGCGGGCTAATGCTGCTCTTTTAATTTTTGTTCGTGTGGGCTTTTAAGCTTCTCCATAGGTCATGTGGTGAGCATTTCACCTGCCTCCATTTGTGTCATTTGTACAGAAGCTCAAAGCAATTCAGTGGTCTGCTCAGTGCCAGTTTCTGTGTTTCTCTTTGTGCATGCTTTGGAGGTTTGTGACTGTTCAGCTGGCATATGTAAAAGAAGCACTGAGCACTTTCACACATGGTAAACATTTTCCCCTTTGCTGGATTGTTTTAATTATGTGCCATTCCCATATCTGCCTAGCTTTCCTGTTCTGTTATGTTTATTACTTTTGTTTCTTTGTGTTCCCGCTTCATCTCAGGACTCATCTCTCTCATGCTGTGCAGAACAGCCTAGACTGGGTGGTCAGGTGGTTCCCTTCTGCAGCTGTTTTTTGTCAACAGGGGTTTTACACTGTGTTTTCTTTAGTTGTCTGGAACCCTGTGCATTCCTACTAATCTCAATGACCTGTGCCTAACGGCATTTATTTGATGGTTGGCACCTTTTATCTCTTTTTAAAGCTTGTAGTACTGTCGTGGATTGGAGCTGAAATTAATTGACAGCTTTTTAGTCCAATTATGCTTCTGTGATTTTGCATATTTAAACCTGGAGGGCGCGAAAGGCTCCTCTCTCTGGCATTCCATCTGCGGGTGTGGGGGGGGGGAATGGCTCCAGGCCGGTTTCTCAGGAGCCGGGCCGGGCCCCCCC
>VZRO01002114.1:8780-21294 GCA_013397915.1 Daphoenositta chrysoptera
AGCCCCGGGACTTCCCCCACGGCTCCCCGGCCCCGGGGCTCCCCCGGTCCCACATCCCCCCCAGCCCCATCACGGGCTCCGGCTCCAAACCTCACCCACGGCAGCAGGAAGCAGAATATTTATACATTTATTTATAATGAAAGTATGGTTCTAATTATTTACAACACATCGGAAAGCCGAGGTTTGTACAGGTGAGCCATCCTGGCTGTCTGGGCTGCAGCAGCGACACAGCCCCTTCTTAAACACACAGCTCCTGTCCCAAAAGCTGCCCCGTGCCTGGGAGCAGCCCCCGTGTCACTGCTCCGTGCAAGAGTTCTGTCTGCACTCAGCCCCCGGTGTAGTTCATGTCCAAAAGAGTCCAAAAACAACAGTCCAAAAACTCATTCCCGGGTTCTGCGCGGGAGGCAGGAGCTGCTGGACCCAACTGCTGCCCTCTGGGAAACCACCGTGGAACCTGCTGGCTCTGGTGGAATCCCGAGAATGAGGGAAAAGGAATTCCTGCTGGGTGGAAGCGAGTCCTGGGGTGACTGGAAGCCATTCAGTACCAGGGCTACAGTGCCAAGTCCACCTTGAGGCAAGGTGGAGCTATCCAAAAACCTGAGCATCCCCCCACCCCAACACCTGGCTAGAATGAGAACCTGTGGGGTTGGTAAAACCACATTTCAAAATGAAACCAAGCCGAGTTACAGGAGATGTTTGAAATAAAAACAAAAAGTTTTCGAAATGTGATGCTCAAGTTTTTCACGACTCCTGGACGTTCCTTCCCTCTGGTCAAAGTCCAAAACTGAGGCTGAGTCACCAGCAGCTCACTGGGGCTGACAGCAGGAGCACTCCAAAAAATGCAAAAACGCAGAGTGGAGTCAGCGTCACTGACTCTTCCCTTTAAGTTATCTCAGAAAAAAAGGAAAACGTGGCCCAAGAGGCTTCCCTGGTTCCTCTTTACAGCACTTCTCCCTTGCACAAGGGACTAGCCCTCTCAGGATGCTATTCCAAATATTCCTTTTCAAAACTGACAAATACACTGCCGAAATAAGGATTTTAAAAACAATGGAGCCCTTCCAAGGGGAAATTGGCTTCTGCAAATGTAAAAACAATGCATCTTTGCCAAGTTCATTCTGGAATATACATGCATTATTGCTAGAGGGGAAAAACCAGATGAATGAAAACTCTTCTGCAGTTTTTATGGTGCCATCCAGAACGGCATCTGTTGTTTAGCTCGCTGTTGTGAGGAGGGGTACTGGTACCCCAAACTCCAGCCCTGTGAAAAAGTACTTGCGTTTTTATGGCCACCGTGTTCCTCCTCTTCATCTGATGAATCTCCAGCATAGGCCACTAATCCAAAGCCCTTCTCTGCAGTTTTCATCTTCTTGGCTTGATGATCTAGGAGGGGAAAACAAAACAAGCCCCCCAGCCCCCAAGAAGGAAAAATAAAAACAAAACCAACAAAAAGAGATAAAATGCCCCAAAACGAGTTAATAACAATAAAAAAAAAAAGGATGTTAATTGTAAATTGTTAGTTGGACACCATTTTGAGGTCACAAGGCCAATGGTCATCCAAGGTCGAAGGCCACACGAAACAGCAGCAGCAACAGCCATGTGATCCATCAGAACCATGTAAGAGAACAGAGAAACAAGAAAGAAACACACAGAAAAGGCAAAGTTAGCAAATGGCTCTCAGCGAGGGCAATTTCACCGTTAAAGAGATCAACACGTAAAGAAAAGTAGAAATTTTGTTCAAAAGGAAGCTAACAGGAGAGCAATGTCTGGGAGCAAGACTGCAGAAGAACTAAGGTTAAAGAGGCTGGGTGATGTCCCTGCAGAGCTGAAAGCACTGAACTGCCTGTAGACTCTAACAACTCCGTGTCTGACCAAGTTCAAACCCTTGCTGAGTGACAGCCCTAGGAAAGAGGAAATCCTGACAGCATCTGTGTTGTCTGCAGCCAGAAATGTGTGTAAATCCCCACCTGAGCACAACTCCCCCAACACTCCTCAGTGCCTCTGAGGCAGCTGCTCACCACGCAAAGCCTCACCTGTGCCACAAAGCAACCCCACCACATTCTCTGCTGCCTGACGGGCCAAAACTCCCTGTCTTTAGTCCCTCACTTAATTAAACTCCCCTCCTTTCATACAGGTATTTATTAAAGCTTTGAGAAGAAACCTGTGTGTGTAACTACAGCAAGCATCAGTGCTTTTAGAGCAGTGCAATGTCACCTGCTTTGCACTTCAACAAAGAACAGCCAAAAATGACCCCACCAGTTTAGACACATGTTCAAACCAGCACCAGCTCATTTGGGAAAGGAAACTGGACTTAGAAGGGTGTTTGGGAAAGGAAACTGGACTTGCAAGGGCGTTTGAGCCATTGCACTCACCATGGTTGCCTGGTAAAGACCCCGCACCTTTTCTTTCTTCCGATTCCGGTTTCATTCCAGTGACAGGAAAAGCTGGCGGAGGCATCAACTGCCTGTTTAAAGCAATGTATTTTCTTTTTTAAACCAAGCTGAGAGTCAAAGGTAATAAAAACCAAATTCCTAACTCAGCCCCTGGCCTGAGGAGTTGAACTTTTAACTCCCTGGCTCGCCCAGTGACTGTGCTGGTGGATTGCAGTGACTGATGGCCCTGCTGGAGCTCTACAGGGGCTGTCCTCTCCCAACATTCTCACTTCCACATGGGACAGGAATGGATTGGATGGATGGGATATTAGAGGGCAAAGAACTGGCTGGATGGCAGTGTCCATGGACGTCCAGTCAATGGCTCAATGCCCAAGATGAAACCAGTAAAATGTGTGGCTCTCCAGGGTCTGTGCTGGGGCCCGTACAATGTAACGTGTGACAGTGGCAAAACACCAGACCCAGACAAAGTAAGACTTAGAAGGAGTGGAAATGAAGCTATTTTCATTCTGTAGCATGAAAAGGTAACCTTTTGCATCCCTTCTCCTTAAAAAACCCCAACCCGAAACACAAAAAAACCCACCCACAACCTAACGACCCCCAAGGCACAGAGGAGAACACGAAACACATCTCTGAAATAAGCTGTGCATCAGAACCAGGAGAGCCCTGGCCATGATTTCCTCACTCACCTGTCCCTCTCTCTCTCCTTTCCTGAGGAACTTGCTGGCTTCGCCGCGGCTCCCTCGATTTCACTCTGACTGGAGAAGCCTGTACCTAAATTAGTCATATGAATGGGTCCATGCTATGAGCAGAAAAACACACGGCATTAGCAAATCTACAACTACAACAAAAGCTACAGCTCCTTAATGATACTGTTAGGAAACCCAACCTTTCAGAGCATATGGCCAACTAGCAGGAGGAACCTCTAATCACCACTGTTACACAAAACGCTTTCTCCTAAAAATACTGAGGGCAGCGTGGTAGGAAACATGCCTGAGAGCCACTCTGGAAGACTCCTCACCACCTACTCCACCTTGTCAGGGTTCAGGACAATAAAGAGAGCTGCTCCCTTCAAGGATCACTTATTAGCTCCTCAGTCAGCTAATTCTGAACGCTGAGCAGACCTCATGCCACAGGAATCTGCTCCAGATTCTAATATTAGCTCTGAAACACGGCAGTTCCTCATTGCCTCTAGGCAAAGCTTTTACAAGGGTTCTGCCTGTGGCAGGGGTGTAGCATCACAGAAACGTTTACAGACACGCCCTCTGCTCACATGCAAATCTGAAGAACTTAAAATTATTTTTCTTAAAATCATCTATCTAAAAAACAAATAAATTAAGCTTTTAAACTAGGCTTCTTGAAATCCTCTCAAGTGCAACCTGCAAGGTAAATGGGAAAATCTGGAAGTTATCACATTTCCCTCCCTCAAAAAGCCCACCTAAAGACCCCGAAAACTCCAACAAACCCCCAAATAACCTCCCTTTAAGCCAAGCAGTCCCACGCTCTTGCCATGTCTGTGACCTGGATGCACCACTTGTCCTTGGGAAGGACTGAGGGTGTGGAAAGCAGCTGGAATGAGCTAACCAACAGCTTTGGAGCAGTGCATCCACTCAGAGACACCAAAGCGTGGGCCCTGTGCTCTGGAACAAGCACTGCCCTCTGCCCAAGGCCCTGCACAACTGCTGCAACAACCTGTGCTAACAACAGCCTCTCGCCAACCCCGCTCTGCCTCGGTGAGGGAAGTAAAATTGCTGATTTTATTCCACCTGGTATCCCAGCAGTCCTGACTCTCTCTCATCAGGCAGCTCCTCGGTGAAGCGTCTCTTTTGGCCCTGGGGATGGGGTTGGACCTGTGGCTGGGTACCAGTTGGCATGGTGGTTTTTACTGGGGCAGCGGGGAGGAAAGGAGCGCTCAGCGGACTCTGCCGGGCACAAGTCGGAGAGAAAACACAAGAAAATTGGATTATATGCTTGCAAAGTATTCATTCAGTGCAGTTTCACACAAAGGAGCAGAACACACAACTGGTTTCTCTAGATTTTAAGAGAACTTAAAGGAAAATTCACAACTGGAGAGGTAAAACAAGTATTTCATTTAGGGAGTGCTCCCACCTCAAACTAATCCCCGTCTGTAAATCAAACTCATGCACCTACATAGGGGCACCACAGACTGTGATGCTGCTCCTCAGAAATGAGCTCCCACCCCCTGAAAATGTCCTTGTTGTTAACAGGAAATATGAAAAATGCAGTAGGAAGCAGCCACATGACAATTTACTTGCTTAGAAGGAAGGATGAGCTAAACAATAACAAAAAAAACCAAACACCCTCACCCAAAAAACCCAAACCAACAAACAAACAAAAAAACTCAACAAAAAAAACCCCCAAAAAAACCAACAAACACACCCAAAAAAACAAAAAAAACCCCACAAAGCACAAAAACCAAACAAACCAACAAAAAACTTCAAACAAACCAAAAAAAAACCCAAAAAAAACCCCTAAAAAAGAATTCTCCATCTGGAACTACACAAGTCTTTTCTTGCTGGTTAATTTGCCAACTACGCAGCAAAGAGTGACCCCTGGGGCAGTCAGTACCTGGCCAGTGCTGGCTGGAGGCTGGACCTGAGGTATGGGGTACTGCGTGGGCACGGGGGGCACGGCCGTGGGCAGCGCTGGGAGGACTCCAGGAGCCAGGGGCACCGCAGGGGGGACTATCCCTGGCACCCCGTAGGGAGGCTGGACAGGCTGCTGGGGAGGGGGAACCACGGGATAACCAGACTGGTACCCGTTGGAAGGGTAATAGGAGGGCTGGGAAGGGACGCTGTTGATTGTGGCGGGCTGCGTGAAGCCTGGGGAGAGAGGGGAAAAAATCGTCTTAGTTCTGTCACAGTCAGCAAAAGACCCGGTTTAACTGCAAATGTAAAAGAAGCTGGAGTCTCCAGGCTGAGTTATGGATGGAATTTACCTGCCAAGGGAACTGCAGTGGTTATCTGGTTCACGAATCGGGAGTACTCGGCATGAACCTACAAAGAATTTCAGAGATTGGACAATAAAAATGTATTTACAATATATTGTATTGTATTGTAATATATTGTATTGTATTTATAATATATTGTATTGTAATATATCGTATTGTATTTATAATATATTGTATTGTATTATAATATATTGTGTTGTATTTACAATATATTGTATTGTATTGTAATATATTGTATTGTATTTATAATGTATTGTATTGTAATATATCGTATTTATAATATATTGTAATGTATTATAATATATTGTATTGTATTTATAATACATGTAATAAAAATGTATTTACGATATATACAATATTTACAATATTAACCTTTATATAACTCCCCATAAACATGTGAGGGAATGCTGATTACAGAACACACCGTGCACAAGGACAGCCAAAACCCAAACATAACTCTCCACCCACCAAAACCCCAACAAACATCCCCCTCATCCTACTGGCCTCTGGGGCAGAGCTGTGTAAATTATGGGATAATCTTGCACAGGAAAGAGAATGACAAATTTATTACTACAACAGAGACTCAGAGAACAAAAAAGCTTCCAAATATTTTCCAAGAGACTTTGCAGCCCATATTCCATTATCTTATTATATTAACTGAAGGACTACAGGACTTTATTTTCCTTCACAAAAGAGAAGCTGAGAAATTGAAGTTTCTCAGTGTACATGTGAGATATTTTCTAGAATTTTTTTGCTACACCAATCATTTTATCTTTCCTAAAGCCAACAGTGCAGCTTTGGACATCATGTAAAGCTAAAGCAAGAGAAGGTGAAGCAATGAGCAAAAAGCAGGGTTTTTTAAAGTTTGCAGTCAGATATTTCCTTGTCCTCACCCCCAGTTCTGCTCAGGAAGCATTTGCATTTTCCCCCCCTAAAATTCCAGTACTCTCAGCTCCTTCCTGAGGAAAGTTTACTCCCTGTACAAGAATTAGAGAGCAACCCTTGGAAGGAGAAACCAACGAGCAAGTCAGAAACATGGACAGCTTTGCTGAAAGCATTAAAAATTCCTCAGCCAAGCACACCCCAAAGCTACAAGAGGCTCTGAAATCTGGTATTTGTAAGAGCTACTCACGGTTTGCAATAGGTTCTCACACAGCTTTTTAGCAGCTGCCAAACCTTCTGGCTTTGGGTGACTGAAAACATACACAAAAAAACCTCGTAAGAACAAACTTTTCTGTCAAATTTGGGAGCTGCTGGAGTAATCCTGATGTCAGAACTATCCCTTAAAGAAGAAATTGTTCCCTGTGAGGGTGGGGAGGCCCTGGCACAGGGAGTCCAGAGGAGCTGTGGCTGCCCCTGGATCCCTGGAAGTGTCTGAGGCCAGGGTGGATGGGGCTTGGAGCAGCCTGGGACAGTGGAAGGTGTCCCTGCCCATGGCAGGGGGTGGCACTGGGTGAGCTTTAAGGTGCCTTTCAACCCAAATCCTTCTGGGATCTCGTGACTCTTGCATTAAGTCAGTCAAAATTAAGAAATCCCCACAGTGATTAAACATTAAGCATCATTCCTGAGTGGCCATTGGGATTTTTTATGGTTTTTAGGAACTCCCCCATACCTGATGTAGATGTACATGGGTTCAAAGGCTTCTCTGCCTGATGCTGGTTCTATGCAACCTGAGCCTTTCCCTCGAAGAAAGACTTTGGCACCAGTTTCAATCTGAATGTGCTGCAAGTAGGAGCAGCCAGGCCCTTCCACTTTCTCCTTCACGTTAAATGTGGGAACAGCGTGTTCCAGCCCAACAAATAACTTGTCCTGGACATAATGCATCTGTAAATGAACAGCAAAAAGCTTCATATTTCACTCTTAAGAAATGGGGTGTTCATTTCACTGAGGGCATAAATCTCATTGCTGTGACAGACAGAAGGGTTCAGTGTCAGATGGCACAGTGAGCCCTGTGCTTTTCTGGAAGTAGGACTGCTCTCTCCATCCCTTTTCTTTTAGGAGGCCACTGTCACTCGAGTCTTACTTTCCAGACTCAGTCTCGTTAGTCCTCCAGTTTTCACAACACAAGGTGAGGGGGTTTTTTTGGGGTGTTTTTTCATCTTTTGTGTTGTGCCTTTGTTATTTTTTTTTAATAAATAGCACGCGACATGTCTGCTTTGTAAAAGGTAAATCTTGTAAGCAGTGATATTCAATGAAATCCACAGTGATGGATCACTCACCCCTGACTGGAATGGAGGTTTTTGGCCAACAGCTGGAGTTATCTGAGTGATAGGGGCTGGCTGGTGATAGACAGTGACTGTGGCCCCGTTGAAGGTCGGGCTGGAGCCCGTGGCTGCTTTCACCACTCCGTTGGTAATGATCTCTTTGATTCTGTTAACAGCTCCTGGGTGAGAGAATATGAAATGCATTTTTATTCAGCTGCCCAGAGTACCCAAATTGTGACACGACAGGGTTACTTTCCACATTGTGACAGAAGGATTGCATCTTCCAGTGGAGCCCAGGATTAGGATCCCAGTATGGGATCACAAAGGATGGCACAAGCCACCCCGAGGGAAAAGCTGGAGCTGTGCCAGGCAGGTTTAGGTTGGAGATCAGGGAAAGGCTCTTCCCCCAGAGGGTGCTGGGCACTGCCCAGGCTCCCCAGGGAATGGGCACGGCCCCGAGGCTGCCAGAGCTCCAGGAGCATTTGGACACTGCTCCCAGGAATGCACAGGATGGGGTTTTTGGGGCTGTGCAGGATCAGGAGTTGGTCTGGATGATCCTTGTGGGTCCCTTCCAGCTCTGGTATCCTGTGAAGCAGCAGAATTCCTTCTCCATTTCCACCCTGATAAAGCTTGGGCCAATGTTTTAAGGCAAGGGCAGGGTCCTGAACCAGTAAGGAACAACCCCAGGCACCAGCACAGGCTGGGGGTGACCTGGGGGTGTCACCAAGCTGTCCCTGAGCCAGCCCTGGCAGCCAGGGGACAGTGGTGGCCTGGGGTGGATGAGGAAGAGCATTGGCAGCAGGTCAGGGAGGGATGGTGCAGAGATCTCGGTATCAATGTTTGAATGGAGTCTGTTATCACCACCACGATGTTTATAGCACAAATCCAACAAAGCCACTCAGACAAACCCTTTATCACAAACAGGGAGAGAAAAAGCAGAATGTTTTGTACTCACTGTCAACCAGCTCCCGTGTCTGACCCTGAACATGGAGATACAAAGGACGATCTCTGGAAAGAAAAAGTCAAATATTCAATTAAACCCACAGACAACACAATAATAATGGATCCAATCTAATTATATTACAATCATTACACACAGAAAGTCTTCCATAAAAATCTGAAATGCCCTCCAGATAACAGAATACAAATTCCTTGAGCACCTCAGTGCTCAGGCAGGAAAGCTCTGCACTGAAAATATGATTCAGGAGTTGATGATGACTCATAGAAGTTACACCACTGTTAATTAGCCTGTCCACATAAATGGTTCACTAACTAAAAGCAGCAATAAATGTGTATTTGGGAATTGCATTGTTCTGTGGGGAGGAGTTCAGCACAGTGTGATCTGTCAGGGTGATGGTTGGTGTGGTTGTCATTTCACCCCAGTATTTAATTTCAGTATTAGGCAGTCAGCACCATCAGAATGGCAAATTTATTGGTGACACTGCTCATGGAGAACCAACCAAACAGGAACCCCAGCACCTGGAGGAGAAAAGAAGCAGAACCTCCAAAAAAAGAAATACATACCCAGGTCCCACTTTGGCTTTCTCTTCTGCAGTCATGAACCTCCCTCGAGTCGAGACAGCTGCTCCACTCAGGCGGCTGATCTGCAAAAAATGCACAAAGCCCAGTGACACACCTGCCAATAACACAAACACCAAAGCTTAAACACGGCTGTTGGCTAAAAAATCCCAGAAATCATTAATAAAGTGCTAAGAGACTGATGCTGGCTCTGAACTCATCACACAACAATTTACTGAACAAACCAAAAAACCACTAAACAAACACGTTTAGAAAACACCACGAGTTTTCTAGAAGGAAACGAGCACTGAGCAGAGTTCACTGCGAGTTCTTTCAAGCTTCCAAGTTAACCTTATCTCCTCAGTTAAGCTGGCAGGTACAGATGTCAGCTGTTATGTAACCCCAGGGCTCCCGAGGCCACCGAAGCTGCCGTGGGCGTGGGACGTACCTCGTCCTGGGTCTGGCCCCTGGTCAGCAGGTTCCTGCACGTGAGGGGGACGTCGTTGATCTCCACCTCTGCCACCACAAGGTCATCTTTGCTTTTACTGGTGGCTGGACCTTTTCCCAGAGCCTGCAGCTTCAACGAGAACCGTTGCAAAAGACCAGTGGGTGGAAAGGCAGTGACGCAAGGAAAACAAATGGAGCTCAGAGCTCCGGGGGTGAACGTGCTCCTCCTTCACGCCTCCCAGGTGTTGAAGGGAAAATCTTTACAGAGATTAGTGGAAAGCTCGTTGTACCTACTGCCTAATCTGCCTCCTCGCAACCCTGAGCCCAGGTAAACACACCAGCTTTATCTTCAGCACGTGTTAATAGAATAATTAACGTTTCTGTTCTGTAAATGATGTGGAACTGTGCTGAACAGAGCTGAGGGTGTTCACCTGGAGAAGGGAAGGCTCCAGGGAAACCTCAGAGCCCCTTCCAGGGCCGGAAGGGGGTTTATAAAAAGGAGAGAGAGGGATTTTTAACACGGGCAGGTTATGACAGGAAAAAAGGGCAACGATTTTAAAATGACAGAGGGCAGGGTTGGGTGGAATGTTGGGAGGGAATCCCCCCTGTGAGGGTGGGCAGGCCCTGGCACAGGGTGCCCCAGAGCAGCTGTGGCTGCCCCTGGATCCCTGGAAGAGTCCCAGGCCAGGCTGGACAGGGCTTGGAGCAGCCTGGGACAGTGGAAGGTGTCCCTGCCATGGCAGGGGTGGCACTGGATGTGCTCTAAGGTCCACTCCAACCCAAACCACCCTGTGATTCCATGAAACTTGAAACAGCTTCTAAACTTGGCTCTAGCACAGGCTAAGGACAGGCAGGAGAGCAAGACAAGGCTGTGGCTGGAACTGGAAAAGTGGCTTTAAGTTACACTTGCTTTAGAATAGGAAACTCAGAGACTATTTAAGAAGAACACACAGGGACCATCCAGTCCAGCTGCCTGAGCTCATCAGGGTCAACCAGGCTCGGGGCAGGGCTCAGCAAAGGCTGAACAACCCGTTTAGGACTTGGACATACAACTCCTCTTGGTAACTTAATTAGACATGAAAATAATTTGGTCTCGTATTTTAAAGGGGCTGTTTCCCACAGCAGTTTTTCCATCAGCTGTGCTATATGGAAAACACTTCAGGAAAAACACTTTAAGAGTTGGACTCGATGATCCTCGTGGGTCCCTTACAGCTCAGAATATTCTACGGTTCTGAGAAAAAAGTTTTTCACCTCCCTACAGGTGGCTTTGGTAAAGCCTTACAGCGGACTGACCTCACAGCCATCCACTGCTCTCTGTTACGCTGAAAAAGATTTTAAAAATTATTTCCGACCGCTTTTATTGCACCCAATTTTATCGCCTCCCGGCCCGGCGACAAATCAAGGTCCCCAGAACCCACCCGTGACACCCCCCGCGCCCACCCACCTTGTCCGCCGAGCTGGGCGCCGGCTTCAGCTTCCCTTTGGCCATCAGCATCGCGTTGATCTTCGCCGCCACGGCCGCGGCCGCATCCAGCGCTCCCGAGGGCGCCGCGGAGCTCTCGGACCCGGCNCCCCGCGTCCCGCTGCGCTCCGCCGCCCGCCGACATGGCCGCCGCGGCTCCGGCCGTCACTTCCGGCCCCGCGCCCGCCGCGCGCCGCTTCCGCCCGTTGCCATGGGGACGGCGCGGCCCCTTCCGGCCGCTGCCATGGAGACCGGGCCGGGGGCCGTGAGGGGTGGGAGAGGAGCCGAAAGATCTCCTAGTGCAACCCCCTCGTGTGTTAGCCCAAGTGTTGTGCCGTTTCTCCAAAATGAAGCCTAAATGCGGTACTTTCTTTTGGCCCAGCTGAAGTTTGGATGCACCGCGTGCCGTTTTATCCCAGGGCAATGTGGAAATTACAGTGGCTAAGGTAAAGGCATTCTTATCGCTGCCTGTTAACAACAAATCACCCGCACACTGCACGGAACCAGGTTCAAAGGGCAATTTCATACCCTTGAAATCAAATATCTGTGAAAGAATCACGGAATCCCAGAAGGGTTTGGGTTGGAAGGGACCTTAAAATTGACACAGTGCCAGCCCTGCCATTTCAGGGACACTTCCACCATCCCAGGCTGCTCCAAACCCTCTCCAGCCTGGCCTTGGGCACTTCCAGGGATCCAGGGGCAGCCACAGCTTCTCTGGGCACCCTGTGCCAGGGCCTGCCCGCCCTCACAGGGGGTGGGACTGGATGAGCTTCAAGGTCAACTCCAACTCAGACCATTCTGTGATTCTATCATTTTTTTTTTAATGAGTATTTGGGGTTTAAAGAGTATTTTTGGGATTTCAAGGGTATGAANATTTATATATAAAGGTATGAGTATGCCTTTATACTAGACACTATTTCTGTATTGCCCTAATGCATGTCCATCCAAACTACAGTTGGATCAAAACCAAGCCTTTATTTAGCCTTTATTTTAGGCAAATGGCAATGGATAATAGAACTGGAACGAATAAAGGCCATAATTTTGTCCAGATACTAGAAAAGAAGTCATGACGTTTTCTCAGGCGTCACGGGATTTTGTTGGCTGCGGATTCCTTAAGGCAACTAAGTCTGTGGCTGAGGCAACCAAGAACACAGAGACAGAACCCACTGCCCACGCAAAGCGTTGTTCTTGGTGCCTTTGTGCTGTCCCGTGGCAGTCAGAGCTGGAATTGCCACCAGGCTCTGGGACTGAATGACGTTTATCAAGGACAAGTGCTGGATTCTGCACCTGGGATGGGGCAACCCTGGATCTACGGACAGAGAAGGAGAGGTTGGGATCTACGGACAGAGGAGAGGCTGGGGAAGGACCTGGGGGTCCTGGTCGGCGGCTGGGTCTGGGTCACAGCGTGTCCTGGCAGCCCAAAGGGGCACCGTGCCCTCAGGGGCAGCAGGCCCAGCATCACTGGCTGGGCAAAGGAGGGGATTGTCCCGCTCTGGTCTGCTCTGGGCTCACCTTCAATCCTGCG
>VZRO01002114.1:21408-34814 GCA_013397915.1 Daphoenositta chrysoptera
CCATTCTGTGATTCTATGATTTTTTTTTTTTTAATGAGTATTTGGGGTTTAAAGAGTATTTTTGGGATTTCAAGGGTATGAAGTTACCGCCTGAATCGGGTTTTGTATAGCGTGTGGATGATTTGCTATTAACAAATATATATTATAGGATATATATAAACGTTTTATTACATATATAGCATATATATCCCTATTTATTATATATATTTTTATATATTACATATATTAATTATATATTTTTTAATATATATTATGTATATTTATATATAAANGTCACGGGATTTTGTTGGCTGCGGATTCCTTAAGGCAACTAAGTCTGTGGCTGAGGCAACCAAGAACACAGAGACAGAACCCGCTGCCCACGCAAAGTGTTGTTCTTGGTGCCTTTGTGCTGTCCCGTGGCAGTCACAGCTGGAATTGCCACCAGGCTCTGGGACTGAATGACGTTTATCAAGGACAAGTGCTGGATTCTGCACCTGGGACGGGGCAACCCTGGACCTACGGACAGAGAAGGAGAGGCTGGGACCTACGGACAGAGGAGGAGAGGCTGGGGAAGGACCTGGGGGTCCTGGTCGGCGGCTGGGTCTGGGTCACAGCGTGTCCTGGCAGCCCAAAGGGGCACCGTGCCCTCAGGGGCAGCAGGCCCAGCATCACTGGCTGGGCAAAGGAGGGGATTGTCCCGCTCTGGTCTGCTCTGGGCTCACCTTCAATCCTGCGTGCGGTTTTGGTAGTGTAAGAAAGACATGAAGCCATTAGAGAGTGTCCAGAGGAGGCCGCGAGGGTGGTGAAGGGTCTGGAGGGGCCGTGTGGGGAGTGGCTGAGGGCACTCGGTCTGTCCAGCCGGAGGAGACTGAGAGGAGACCTCAGCGATCTGCACTTCCTCGCGAGGGGCAGCTCCCTGTGACCGGGGACAGCACCCAGCAGCATGGCTGCAGTTACGTCAGGGGGGTTGAATATCAGAGAAAGGCTCTTCCCCCAGAGGGTGCTGGGCACTGCCCACGCTCCGCAGGGAACGGCCACGGCCCCGAGGCTGCCAGAGCTCCAGGAGCGTTTGGACACCGCTCCCAGGGATGCCCAGGGTGGGGGTAACGGAGTGTCTGTGCAGGACCAGGAGGTGGAATCGACGATCCCTGCGGGTCCCTCACAGCTCAGGATGTTCCGCAGCTCCCCGGCCCCTCACAGGCGGGCCAGACGCTGCGCATGCTCGGATCGCTCCCGCCGCTCGGCGCCAAGCGCGGCTGAGGGCGAGCCCCGCCCCTCGGTGTTTGCGCACGGCCCCTCGGCAGCGCCGGCTGAGGGCGAGGGCGGGAAAAGGCGCCCTGAGGGTGAGGGCGGGCGGCGCTTTCATCTCCCTTCCTCTCGCCTCGCATTCTCCTTCAGTTTTACCTCGGTTATCTCTCAGCTCACCCACACCTCACCTCGCCCTCACCGCCGAGGTTTTACTGCCCCCCCGCTACTCTGCAATATTCTGTCTTGGCGCTTTCATCCTCCGCCTGCCTCGGTTTCCCTCGAGGAGGCAACGACGCCGTGGTGTTTTATGGGCTGACACTGCTGGGAAGCGGCTCCTTCCTCGCCTGGGCCGCGTGCTGTGATCGGGGGCGTTATGGAGGGTTTCCTGAGGGGGAGCTCGGTGCCCTGCGTGATCCAGAGCCCACTTCTAGCTTGGGAAAGGTGTTTTCCATGGCCTTAGGCGTGGGTGCGTTTGATATTTCCGAACTGGGGGGAAGGCTTGTGTGGCGTCAGACTCAGGGTGATGAGGGATCTGTTTCTCCCATACGCATTTAAATTGCGGATGAAAACAATCCAAGCCTGGAGGTGTTTGAAATGTGGGGAGCTTTTTCATAAGGTCCATTGAAAACGCCATAGGTTGGGTGCCAGTTAGCACTGAGGAGAATGCCTTTGGAGGGTCATATTTCATATAAATACAGATATAAATATTCTAATTACTGCATCCTGTAGCCTCAGGGGAGGCCTGTGCTGCTGTGAAAATCAAGAAGCTGATACTGGGGATGATTAGAACTGTCCTGCTCTGTTTCCAGAACATTACAGGTTTGTTTGAGCTGGCAAATTGTGCAATTGTGTTTGTAAATCCAGGGAATGCCCTGGAGGAGCTGGAGAGCTGCAGGCTGGGCTTGCTGTCCTTCTCTTCATCCAGGTGCTCATGCAGGTGTTCCATTGACAGGCACAGGAGTCTCTGCAGCATGGCAACAGCTCAGAAGCAAAGGAATTCTGTGGTACGGTTTTGTTGTTTATTTCAGCACAGTAATGGAAAAAACGGAGGAGTTTTGGCTGAAATAGCGCACCCAGGTGCTCTGTGATATTTCTGGACGGGGAAATTGCAGGCTAATTCAGTCTTTTACTTATGAATAAAGAATATGTAGAAAAAATATAGAAAAATAATCTAAACGTTATTGTCTTATGCTTGGTACAACGTGTCCTATAAATACATTATATTTATTTACATGTATTTTATATATACATGTCATATAGCTGTGTTGTATAAATATTGTAACACCAAGCGTAAGGAATGTCCTTAACTTTATAAATCACAGAAGCCATACTTTTAAATTAAATTAAAATTAAGGTGTTGGGCAGGATTGAATCCTGTGCGGGTCTCTTGCTGTAGGTACAGTTTAATTGGTTTCTTTCTGTGATTTTCAGAGTGCAGTTGTATTTCCCAAGAAAATAGCCACGGAGCAGCAGTCCCTGATGCTGGTGAAGAGGCTCCTGGCAGTGGCAGTGTCCTGCATCACCTACCTGAGGGGAATCTTTCCTGAAAGTGCCTATGGAACAAGATACATGGATGGTAATGGGCTGTTCCCATGATAATTTGCAAAATCTGTTGTCATCGAGTTGTTTTTAAAGCCACTTGGTCTTTTTAATGAATGGACACCGTTTCAGTGCATGTAATGGAAACTTCACTAATGCATTATTTAAATTTTGTTAATTGTGCTGCTAACTCAGCATTAGAACTACACTCATGCCTGTCAGTAATGTTATTTTTAGTTTCTCCTTGATATGTACTTTTAGGGAATGAACTTTTCGTTGCCCTTTGTCCTAAGTAAATGTGTGTGTGTGGTTTTTTGGTTTTTTTTGAGATGTCTGTGTCAAAATTCTGCGGGAAGACAAACACTGTCCTGGCTCTACCCAGCTGGTGAAATGGTAGGTTGATTCCAGCACACAGGTAACACTTCCTTGGCATGTAAGTGCTCAAAGATTCCTTCCTGGTTGTTTGCAGATACAAAAGAAAACGTACTCTTGCTGTGAGTGAGCAGCCCACATTTGTGTTGTAACAGTTGTACTACATTGAGTTTTCAGCTCAGGGCTTAGGAGAGCACAAATCTCTGTTTGCAGAGTGACTGTACTTTGTATTTACTGTATAAATACTAAATATCTAATACTATACGTTTATATACGTCATTCCTCTAGGTGCTCGTGAGTACTCAAGGGTGCACAGAAATGCAAAAGTATAACCAGTAGTTCCTCTCTAGCTGATCAGGAGACTCAATGCCACCGTTCTGCACCTTAAATTTAAAGATGTTGCTCACAGATTTTGTAAGAGAGTGGGACTGTCAGGCTTCCTGTTCAAAGGCAGAGCTGTGCCTGCCAGTGACAGTCTGCCTGCTTGAGCTGGGTGTGACTGTGTCACCTGGGGCTGCAGCTGCTTATTCTGGTTTTCTTTCTGCTCACAGTAACTGTGAGGTCGTTTCCTGGTGCTCTCCTTGCTTTTCAGAAAACCCTTTAAGGCCTCTGCCTTAGTTACGTATTCCTATATTTTGTTACCTCTATAAAGGTCTTTTCCCCACTGTGTACAAGGTGTGAGAATGGTGCTGAATTCATCCCCTGTGCTGAGGGGTTCAGATGTGAGGGCTGAGAGTTGATGGTAGAGGTGGAATCAGCCACGTGCTGTCCCAAAGTGAGTGTGGGGGGAAAAATTTCCTTTGCTGTGACCTGGGAATTTCCTGGTGGATCTTCTGTGGGTGAGGGAATTAGTGAGTGCAGGTCACCTTCCCCTCATACACAACCAGGGCAGCTCACTGAAATTTATACTGTTCAAGAAAACCAGTCAGGGTTTTTTTGGGGGTGGGTTTTTTTGCTTATTTTGAGGAGGATTTTTTTACCTGCAAGTGAACATGTAATTGTCTGAAAAGGCAGCTTTAAATAGGAATCAGTGATTGGCAGCAGCTTTGAAAGCGGTAAAGTTTCTGTGTTTCCATAGTCTCCATACAGTACTTTCACTGCAGACTGGGAAGCTTCCAGAACAACAGCTCTGTACCAATTGCCATTACCTGAAAAGATTGGGACAAGAATGGTCACGTGTGAAGCATCATCTTATAAACACAGTTTATCCTGAGAACAAGAAACTGTTCAGCTTTCCAGGAATTTTATATACTGTGGTGGATATATAAAAGGACAATTGCTGTAAAGCACAATTAAGAGGTCCATAAGCACTTTCAAGTTGGTGTTTTTCCTTTGTCTAAAGCAAAAATGGAAGCTGTGTTTTACACTGGCCAGGAGGCTGACCAGGACAGGCTCCCTGGTTTTGTGGGAAAGGGGTGTGGTCCCTGTTGGGAGTTCACAGCTGAGTGACCTTTCTTGCCCCAGCATCATGTACACACCAAACCCAATTTTTGTTTGTTGAGTTTATTTGAAAGAAATGTCAGGGGGAAAAAAAAATGAGGGTGGGTTTTGATTCCCTGTTGAACTGTTGTTTGGGTGTTAGATAAAAAGGAAATGGCAACATCTGAATAAAGGTAATAACTCCTTTGTGCTTCAGCTGTGTTGCTGTGTTTCATTTATAATGAAATCATGGAGTGGTTTGTGTTGGAAGGGGCCTTAAAATTCACCTTCCAACCCCTGCCACAGACAGGGACACCCAACTAGACCAGGTTGCTCCCCTGATTAATGAATGCATGTTTTGGAAGATGTTGAAAGTATTGCAATAAGCTTTTACTGATAAATTATTTACCTGCAGATTATATTTTCAATTACACTTCCAAGAGGTTGGGATGATTTGGTGTTATAAAGATAGTCATTGCTTGTAGCAGTGCTAATACGATAGAATGATGGAATAAGTGTTATTTATTGCTTTAATACAATAAGAGTAAACACAAGAGGTTCATTTTTTGGTGCTATTTGATTTACTGAGAAACAAGTGAAAATCAGTAGTAGATGGCCAATGTTATTTGGTTTTTGCAGGATGTTAGGATGCTACGATGCCTTGCAGAAGAAATACGTAAGTCCTCCAGTCTCATTTTGGTTGTATTGAAATGTTTATTTAAGTCCATTATCTGCCAGTGTAGTTGTAGGACTGCTCAGGGAGTAGCTGAGCTAAGTCAGTCAGCTGCAGTGTGGGATGCAGAGGCATTTCTGCATAAAATTCTTGTAAACAGCAGCACTGAAAGCCAGGGATCTGTAGGTGTTTTCTCCTGCAGCTGAGTCCTCTCCTCCGCAGAAGAGGAGTGAAGAGGAAGAGGCTTTTCTTCCTACAGGCCTTGCTTGCCTGTGTTGGATTCCAGAGCTAGAGAGACAAAGCAGCTTGGGCAGCAGAAATGGGCTATGAAATATATTTAATGTTCTTTTTCTTTCTCTGTTTATGTTCCTGGCAGCTGAGACAGATTGTCCTAGCAGTGAGTATCTCTGAAAAGCAGGGACACGTTTTTGAGGGACGTTCTTTGAGGGACGTGCAGTTCTCATTCTGATTCCTCTCTTTACTTTAAAAATACAGGTCTATACCCAGCAAGAAGATCCTCAGGTAAATCTGCTGGAATATCTCACGGGATGACTGATGATGATGTGGATATAGTGAAATACATGTACAAGCAGGAATATTAACTCTGCACATTTTTCAAAAAGGACGTGTTGAAATACCAAGTGTAAAAATCACTGGAGTCAGTGGGAATTGCCGTTTGTGGAACTGCATTTGAGTATCCAGTGTCAGGGTATTCTCAGGCTGGTGCAAGCAACCAGGATGTCATTGCAGAGTGAGATGTCCATAAAGCTGCCTCATCCTAACTCTGCCTAACAAATTTATGGGACTTTCGTGGAAAACACAAAACCCACTGGATGTCACCACATCTGTTTCCGTGTGTGAAACATTTTCATAGTGATTAAAAGTGGAATATTTTGTGCTAAAAACTTCAGCTGATATTTCAAAATATTGTATCATGGTGATTTCTGGAAAAGAATCATCATCTTTATTAGCTGACAGTTACATGCATTATTACTGTTAATTGTTAGAGGATCAGGAACCTGTATTCAGCACACATAAGTGGATGGGAGTTGGGCTGTAGTTTTTTTCTTTAAAGGTTGATAGATTGCTAACCAGAGCTGCAGAAGGAGCGTGCTTGGCAGCTGATTAGTGTGCTAATTACTGGCTTTGTTTGCAGACAGTCACGGAGTGTTACCACTTCAAGTTCAAGTACACCCACAATGGGCCACTCCTGGATTTCGGCAGGTACAGCCCCTGTGACTTATCCATGGCCTCCCAGTCCCCTTGGACACACCTGGGTGGCAGAACTTTGGGTTTGATCTGTTCCGTGTTTGCTTGTTAAATTCTGGATCTTGAGACTAATTTTATCAACATACACTGCTGGCTTAGACTTGCTGAAATACAATTAATCATTTTGTTTGATTATGCTCATAATTTTAATATCCACTCAGAAGATGATGCTCAATGTCAGAGACTGATGCTCTGTGACCAGGATATTTGAGATACTCTGTGTGTGGGGGGTGAAGCTTAACACCAGATTTACTTGTCTGAAGATACTGAATGTTACATGGAATTCCTCATTTAGCAGAAATGATAGAAAATACACAGAAAACACAATAGAAATTTAAGCTGCACTTAGCAGAGCAGAGCTGTTGTGATACATGGCTCAGTCACGGTGGAATTCCCATTGCTGAGAAAAGCTCACTGTAAGGACACTGGGCATCCCCAGCCACGGGGAAGGAACCCCTGGGCTGAAACTGGTAGGGGACGGGTTAGGATTGGATGCACAGAGGAAATTCCTCCCTGTGAGGGTGGGCAGGCCCTGGCACAGGGTGCCCAGAGCAGCTGTGGCTGTCCCTGGATCCCTGGAAGTGCCCAAGGCCAGGCTGGACAGGGCTTGGAGCAGCCTGGGACAGTGTTGGATCTCCCAAGGGGCAGAGAACATGCAGCACTCCGGGTTAGGAGTTGCAATGCTCGTGACCTCAGACCTCAGGCAATAAATGGGATGCTTCTCATGTTCCTAACAGTTGTCTCTTAGAACTAGAAGCAGCTTGCTCTGTATCAGAAATAATCTGCCTGCTCTGTCTGTCTGTAGCACGGATAGGAAGTCAGACTCCACCATCACCTGTGCAGACACCAAGAAGGCCAGCATCCTCCTCATCCGCAAGATCTACGTGCTGATGCAGAACCTGAGCCCGCTGCCCAGCGACGTCTGCCTCACCATGAAACTCCTCTACTATGATGAGGGTACCCTGCCATGTCCTGATTTATCAGCTGTGTTCAGCCACCGCAAAGCAATCCAAAGGAATATTTCAGTGGATAATCTTTGTGGTTGCTGGGACGTGTTAAGTGAGGTTATTTCACGTGTGGCTGTTTCTCACGACAGCTTTGAACCTCCAAGGGGAAGGGATGTGATGTCACTGCAGGAACACAATCCTGGCACTGACTTCATTGCATTTAAAACACTTGGAGTTTCCCAGAGTGTGTTAGGCTATAACATAATTTGCCAGGCTGGTTCTAGTTTGGTGACTGTCCAAATGTCTGGCTCTGCTTTCAGAGTGTGTTTACTGCCTTACAATGACAAATCAGAGCTTCTATTTTCTCTCCCTGTATCTACAACCTCTTCCAAAAAGCTTTTGCCTGTTGTGCAAAGAGAAAAGAACTTCACTTACTCCAAATTGAATATTGATTACTCCCCTCCCCACACACAGGTTTTTGCAGTAACTCTGTTTTTAAAGGGGAAAAGAGTTAGTTTGACAAGAACGTGTTTCATTCTAACACCTTTAATGAATTTTCCCTGCAGTTACACCCCCTGATTACCAACCTCCAGGGTTCAAGGAGGCCAAGTACGGGGGGATGATGTTTAATGAGGAGCCCATGTGCCTGAACGTGGGGGAAGTGCCAACGCCTTTTCATATGCTGAAACTGAAAATTACAACTGAGAAACAGCGCATGGAGAACGTGGATAAGAACATCCTAAAGCAGGGAGGGACTGCTGAGCCTCTCCAGGTGTGTGGAGTGAGCAGAGATGACCCAGAAGAAGAGAGCCAGGACATGGATGTAAGAGCACAGACTTTGTTTTGTGTAGCTTTTTGAAATTTTTTGTGGTGTATCATCTAGAAAAAGGCCATTATTGTTTCACTGTCAGCCGTAACATTAATAAACCCCTTTGTTTCCAGATACCTTTAAGTAGGACAGTATCTTCAATCCATTTTTGCCTTAATTTTACTGCTCCAGTTTGCAGCCTGTAACTGTTCAAGCAGTGCCTGAGCACGAGGAGCAGCAGAGGGACAGCTCGTGCCATGGGGACAGTGCCATGTGTCCCAGCACAGGGCACAGATGAAACCTCTCTTCATCCCGTGGCACAATCACTTATTTCAGTTTATTCCACCTAAAATCCATCTAATAAGTCTGGCCTTAATCATCTGAGTAGAATCTTCTTCCTTGTGTGTCTGCAGTAAGTGACAGACTTGTTTCTTAATCTAGGAAGATCCTGTCTTGGATAATAAAGTGGAAGATAAGAATCATGTGAATATTTCAGGAGCTCAAGGTAACATTTGTATGTATATTTTTGTATATATTTTTCACATCTCTGAGTTGTGCCTCTTGCCTCCAGGGGCAGCCACAGCTTCTCTGGGCACCTGTGCCAGGGCCCCCCCACCCTCACAGGGAACCATTTCTTTCTAACATCAAATCTATCCCTGCCTTCTGTCGGGGTAAAGCCATTCCCCCTTGTCCTGTCCCTCCAGGCCCTTGTTCAAACTCCTCCTCCAACTCTCCTGGAGGCCCCTTAGGTATCGGGAGAGGCCTAAGGTCTCCTTGGAGCTTTCTCTTCTCCAGGCTGAACAATCCCAACTCTCTCAGCCTTTCTTTGTAGGTGAACTTTAACAGGAACAAGTTCTAGCAAAGTGGTTTTGTTAGCGTGAATCACAAAAAAAAAAGAGTTTCCTCAAGTGTTTTTCCTAACACTGTAAATAAATTCTGTCAGTAAATAACTGTCCTGACTCCTCCAGCCTGGCCACAGCTGCCACCAGGAACGTCCCCACTGCTGGCTTTTAATCAGAGCTCCAAGATGTGGACCCAGACTGTCTCCAGCTCAAAACATGAGACACCAAATTGTCCTCAGGGATCTCGGGAGCTTCCTTTACAGATTTTAGATAAAGCAGGAGGAAAAGCAGAGGATGGTTTGTGTTCACATTTCCCAGTTTAGCCCAGGGGCCTGAAGTCTGAACTTTGCTGCCAAACAAACTGAAGAAGGAATTGCTGCTTGTTGATCTGCTCCTCTTGGAGGGGCTGTATAGAAGCATCCAGAAAATCTGGAACCCATTTGCTGTACAGAAAACATTTCAAATGTTGGGTTTGGGGTTTTTTGAGAAGTGACGTGTGCAGCTTAGCCAAACCAGCTGCCATTTCCATGCTGCTCAAAAATTATCATGGAAATGTGTAGGAAACAGCACATATAGATCAGCATTTTTATCCTGACAATGCTAGCAGGCTGCAGAACTGGAATAACCACAAGAAGGTCTGTCTGATTCTTCTAAAAAGTCATAAAAGTTCCAAAACAATGTAAAAATCCAGCAAATTTCTTGTCCTCGGGAGTTGGCAAATGTTTTATTTACAGGAACTACGAGACACAGGGAAACACATTTGTCACCCCGAAATTCTTCTGTTGTTTCCACAGCTGATGCACAGTCACCCTTCACCATTCCCTGCTTCTATCTGTATCCTAGAAAAACAGCATGAATTAGAAACAGCAACCAAACTGTCTGGAACTGCCTGTTCCCCCTTGGGAGCCTGTGTCTGCAGCTGCAGGCAGTGACAGGGGCTCTGCAGCTGGAATTGCTGCTTGGGTGTGGCTGGGTGGCTTCGGAGTGGCCTTTTCCCTGTCCTGCAGCACCAAACAGGCTCCTGAGGCTTCGGGCTGGAATCAAATCCCACTGCAGAAAAGCCTTCAGCAGGGCAGTGTGTGAGGGAGCTGGGGATCAAACCCATCCTCCAGAGGTCCTGTGTGTACCTGGGCACTGAAGTGAGCTGGAGGTTGGGATGGGAAATGGCTGAGTTAAAAAGAATAAGTTTAAAGCTTGGTGGAGTTAAGGAGAGCTGGAGCCCTCTGGAAGCACCTGTTCCCAGCAGCTGTAAAGTGTTCCCCGAGGCAGAGCTGGTGTTGTTTGCTGTGGGTGTGCTGTTGTAGTGATCTTTATTTAATTCCTCAACTCTTTCCATCTTTCAGAAAAAATTTCAACTCGTGAAGAGGAAGCTGGAGGGTTCCAGACTCCCCGTGTTTCTAATCCTCAGGTATGAAAATTCTGTCACCTTCAGCTCTTACTGGAGCTTCTGTGAAGCTCCTTCCCTCCTCTGAGTGATTCATGGGTAATCTGCTAAAGCCTTACTTCCCACAGTCACCATTTCCAGCAACAAAATCCCTTTACATTTTACTTCCTGGTGTTTTCCAACACTATTCTAAAGCACTGACAGAAGGCTGTGCCTCTGTAAAACAGCTCTCAAACCAAACAGATGCTGTTTGAAAAGGGGGATGGAATTTCCATGTTAATAAACTGCCTAATAGGAATTCCACTGCTAATTCTGGCAGACCAAAGCTTATTTAAAATTTGATTAAAACTTAAAAGTTCAAGTTTATAACTCAGGTTATATTCCCTGCATGTAGAAGTTGGTGGCATTTATGCGTGGAGGACTGCTTCATACAGGTCCTTAAGATTTCTTAAAACAGGATAGCTGCAGGTAAGTGAGTGATTTATTGGATAAACCCAGCACGTGCTTCTCTCTGCCAGGGCCCTGCAGCACACCCAGCTGGAAATGCTGCGACTTCCATGGGTTATCACCACTTAAATCCTCCCATATCTCAATTTTGGCTCAGGCACTGCAGAGAACAGTGAATGCCCCAGCACTGAGCCCTGCTGTGGTCTCTAGTGTGTGGTTTTTTGCTGCTGTCACAAGGCAAAATCTATTTTCTGATTTCAGGTTGATCATTTGACCCGTAAAACATCTGAGCTGATTGTGTCAGAGAGCAGGACAAGAAGTGGAAAGATATTCCAAAGCTGCATTGTTAGTATCAGTTTTTCTTTAGTTGTCGTTATTTCTATTCCAAGCAGTGAATAAAACTCAGAGCTTGAATGCGCTTGCTATTGACAGAATGAAACTCTCATCACCTCCTAAATTCCCATTAGATTCTCCAGGGTCAAAAAGAATTCTGTCCCAAAGAGTTTAGAAGCTGATTCGATGCAGGTAACACAGGTTGAGAGAGATTCCTTAGTTTTAGTTGCTTCCTGTTGGGAATTAATTTAGCCCAATTTCCTGCTGGTTTGATCCATCAGCCGTGGGGGTTTGTGCCAGCAGAGATCCAGCACAGCTCACCAAGAGCTTCCTTGTGCTTCTGCTTGGGAAACGCTGGGCCAAAACCATAACCTGGCCTCTGTGACTCCTTCATCCCAAGAAAAATCCCTCTTATTTGCTTCATCAGGTCAGCCTGGCAGGCAGTGCTGCTTGTGGGGAGCCAGATCCTCCCACCTGGCACAGCTGGAGCAGAGGTTGTGTCCAGGGTGGCTTTGGGGTCCTTTGTGCTGCTCCTGCACCGACTGGAGCTCTCTGAGGCTTCGGGGGCCTTCGCCAGCCATTGGGAATATTGGGAATGCTGACTTAGGGGTAGATCCTTCTCCAAAAGCTGTGTGGGGTGAACTCTCTCTTCTTTTACAGCAAGAAATTGTTCCCTGTGAGGATGGGGAGGGGCTGGGATGGAATTCCCAGAGAAGCAGAGCCAGGGCCTCCCCACCCTCACAGGGAACAATTTCTCCCCAATATCCAACCTCAATTTCCCCTCTTTCAGTTTGAACCCACGACTCCTTGTCCTGTGCTGCAGTTCCTGATGGCCACAGCTCCTTGATGCAGCTGTGACAGCAGGAATACATCCCAGCAGGAACACATCCCAGCCTTCCTTCAGTTGGTCAGTCCTGCCAGGAAATGATATCCAGATGTTCCTGCAGGCCCAGCACGTCTGGGTAGGGACTGGGGCGAGGCTCTGGCCGTGTCACACCTGTGTCCTGCTCAGGGTGGGCTGTGCCCTGTTGTGGCACCACGGAGCTCCTGTAATTCCGTGTTTTTCCTTGGCAGGTTCACCAGGCTGAGCTCTCCTCCAGCCAGGACGTGCTGCCCAAGAGGAGGAAGCTCAGCGAGCCCAAGGAGCCGTTTTAGCCGCCCCAGTTCTCCACTTCCATTCGGTCGTTCCCTGTGCCTGTTGGCTTTTAAGGATCTGTTCTGCTCCATTAGCAGTCCCACGGGACTCTGTTTGAAGGAAGGAAAATACCAGGAAGCCCAGCTGAAGAATTCCCAACTCACTTTGTACAGGACCAGAAATCCTCGGATTTGGGGCTTTGGGAGGTGACTCCAGTTCCGGGCACGTCCAGGTCCTGCTGGTGATGGAGGAGATTCATTCCCCCAGCACAAGGTTTCACCTCTGGGCTGTGCTTCTGAGCTGAGGAACTCACCCGGAGCCTGCCTGCCCCAAAACCTCTCCATTTTTGGGGTGCTTTCCCGAGGGCTGGGCTGTCAGTTACAGGCTGTTATTACAGTTTTTGGGTTACAGTTTTTGCTTTTCCTACCGGGACAGTTGGAGGAGTTGGATGCTTTGCATTTCTTCCACACCAAAACCACCACACTCAGGTGAAAAACAAGCCCTCTTCGTGCCTTAAATTCCAGATTTCCTGCCAGAATGCAGGAATTTCTGCTGCCGTGCACCCATCCGTGCCACGAAGAGCCGTGGCAGCGTCTGTTCCGAGGTGTGGGAGTTTTGGGAGAGCCTGGATGTCCTTAACACGGTTTATGGCAGAGGCTGGACAAGGTGCCAGCTCCTCCAAGGAAAGCCCGTTAATTTTCCGTGAGGGAATGGGAGTGAAGCCGTTCCCCGGCGCGGGCGGGGACAGCTGAGCATTTCCTGACGGTTTTGACGTTGAAGTTAAGGATGTCTGTTCATCATCAGTGCTGTATTAAACCGCGTTCAGCCTTGGCTGCGTGTTCCTTGAGCGGCGGGACGGGAACGGGGACGGGACGGGAACGGGAACGGGATGGGACGGGACTGGAGCGGGAAAGGGACACGGGTAAGGACGGGACTGGAGGAGGAACGGGACAGGGGACGGGACTGGACACGGCACGGGACAGAGGACGGGAAAGGACAGGAACGGGA
>VZRO01002114.1:35257-49704 GCA_013397915.1 Daphoenositta chrysoptera
GGACGCTGCCGTCCCCCCGCGTCCCCTCCGGGGGCGGGACCCGCCCGTGCGGCCCCCGGGGCTCGGCGGCGCCCGGGGCTCCCTCCGCACCCCGCGGGTGCCGCCGTCCCCTCCAGCACGTCGAGGGGTGACGGCCGCTCCGTGTCCCCGCCTGCCACACCGCGCTGGGAAGGCGGAGCAGGCAGTCCTGGGGCAGAAGGGGCGAGGGTCGCGGGGTCGGGGTCGGGTCGGGGGCTCGGCGCTGCCCGTCGTGCTGAGCCGCGCTGCGCTCTCCCGTGCCCAGCCGCTGCGGGAGATGACGACGCTCACGCACCGGGGCCGGCGGGTGGAGGGCAGGAGCTCGGAGACGAAGGCGGACGGCGAGGAGGGTGCGGCTGAACGAGAGGTGAACGAGGACGACCCCGATGACTCCAAAGACATCCGCCTGACGCTGATGGAGGAGGTGCTGCTCCTGGGGCTGAAGGACAAGGAGGTGAGGCAGGTGTCCCATGGCACCTGGGCAGCGGCCTGGCAGTGCCGTGGTCAGCCCGCGCTTGAGGCTCTCAGGGAGCAGCAGAAGGGATCGGATGGATTCCTCTCGGTGCTCTCCAGCAAAGCCACCCTTGGACTCTTAGAACCTGCTCGGAGCCACAGAATCGTGGAATGGTTTGGGTTGGAAGGGACCGTAAATCTCTTCCAGTTCCAAACCCTTGCCATGGGCAGGGACACCTTCCACTATCCCAGGATGCTCCAAATCCTGTCCAGCCTGGCCTGGACGCTTCCAGGGCTGGGGCAGCCACAGCTTCTCTGTGCCAGGAGATGGCAACCTGAGCTCTGGGCATGGCTGGTAACTGCTGTCCCACCAGCTCTGCCCTGGGGACAGTGGCAGGAGGTGAGGGATGCTCTGAGGGTGTCACTGCTGTGTGTGGAGCAAAGGGGGGTTGTTCTTTGCCAAAGCCACGGGGTAAAAGGAGCCTCAGGTGGTGCATCAAGGAGAGAACATCCTCCTCTGCAGCCCCAGGGCACCCTGCTGTCCCAAAGCACCAGCTGCCACGCAGGGACACCCTGAGCACTGCTCTGCTCTTTAAAAATTAACGTGGAGAAGAGCAGAGGTGGCTTTTGAAGGAAGAGGCAGCAGAGGGAGCTGGAAGCAGGCACGGGCTGAGTCTGGACCCAGGATGGAGAGGGAACAGAAGCCACATCTCAGGTGACTTCCTGGGCCGGGCAGGAGCGGTGATGGGCAGCTCCAGGGGGATGGGGCTGGGTGGGAATGTCACTGCTGGGAGCTCCTCTTGTGCCCGTGGCTTTGCTTGGCAGCAGTGGGGAGATGCAGAGCTGGTTATTCCCAGAGGGCTGTTCCCTGTGGGAAAGGGATCCTGCTCAAACAGAAGGGATTTGTGCTTATCAGCTGGTAGGAACTCGTTTATCAGCTCTGCCTGCGAGGAGCCCTGGGGAAGGGGAAGGGGAAGGTGCCTCGTGTGGAGCTTTCTGAGCTGCCTGGCCCTGCCTGTGCTGTCCCTGTGCCTTGTCTTCATCCCTGCATCTATCCTCTGGATCAGTGTGGGGAAAGCTTGGCCTGTGAGGGTGGGGAGGCCCTGGCATGGATTATTCCATGGCTGCCCCGTCCCTGGAAGTGTCCAAGGCCAGGCTGGACGGGGCTTGGAGCAGCCTGGTTTATTATATTATATTTATTTATTTATTGTATTATATTTATTATATATTATTATTATTTATCCCTGCCCGTGGCAGGGAATGGGATCAGTTGATCTGTAAGGTCCCTTCCAACCCAAACCATTCCACGATTCTAAAATCTGCTGTTCCTGACAAGTAGATGGGGAACTGTAGACCAGGGGAAGCCCAGCAGGTGCTCAAGGTGCTTTTTTGGGGTGGCAGTGGCAGAGCAGAGCCTTCTACAGAGGCTCCCCAGCTCTGGAAACCACTTTGGTCAAGACTGGATTCGACAATCCTGGAGATCTTTTCCAACCTTAACGATTCTGTGACTCCTGTGTGAGCCTGTCTCCCACCCTGAGGAGCTGTGGTGTCTCCTCATTCCTCTGGGGTGGAATTAAGCCCCTGTGAGGTGCCTGGACTTTCTTTTCCATAGGATTTGGCTGTTCCTGGGTTGGTCCCAACTGCTGCTGAGCTGTCACACGGATCCAGACAGTGACAGGGGCTGGGGCTGTCCTGTTTGAGGATCCCAGATAAAATCTAGGAGCCAACTAGGAAGTGGCAGGAGCTCAGGGCTGTAAAGGGAACACGATGCAAATAATCCTGGAGCAAATATTTGAGAGCAGCCTGGCAGTGGGTGCCGTGGGCTGCTGTTTTCCTGGGCTGTGTTTGGTGTTCCTGGCTGGGTTAATATGTCCTGGGAACGGCCCTTCGGCCACCAGGAAGTTGGGAGAGCACAACAGGTACGGGGAAAAAACCTTGTCACACTTTCCTTTTCTTTTTTTTTTCCCTTCCATCCTGTCCTTCCACATTCCTGAACCTCACGACCAGAGGCAGCAGCAGCCTGGCCCTGAGCTGGGTGTTCACTCGTGGTTTGATGACTGGGGAAAAACAAGACAATTTTTGCCAAATTCAATGAGCTCACGGTGTCGTTTCATGATTTAAAGCACCGGGCTGTCCCTGTAGGAGGACCTGGCTGCAAACCAGCCTGGCTTTTGCAACCAGTCTGATTCCACAAGCTGGAAGTAACCCAGGAGCTTTCGACTGGTTTGGTTGAGAATTTAAAATTTCCTGGGACTAACGTGCCCTCCAGGGCAGGAAATTGGAACTTTTGCTCATCTTCACACCCTTTCCTGGAGAACTTGTTTGTAAAGCCAGGAGCAAAACCCAGGAGCGGAAACTGGGAGGGCAGGGATGAAAGGTTGCTTTGTCTTCCCTCACAAGGAAATAAGGAAAGCAAATAAAGGTTTTCATGTCTTTTATGGTTCTCAGTGCTGGGCCAGCCCCGTGTCCTCATGCCCTGCTCAAACAGAGCCTCTGGGCACGGGAGTTCACCCACGGGGCTGGAAAACCTTTCCTGGGGGAGGGCTGAGCCTGTTTTCCTTGGGAAGAAGCTCATGGGGTGCCCTTGTCTCCAGTCTCCTGGCGGCTTTTGGAGCTGTCCTTTCCTCCCTGTTTCCCATCCAGAAGGGAGTTTCCCACCAGGAGCCCATTCCAGGTGTGACTTTGATCCCTCTGGGATCCCCCTTCCCTTGGGCACCCCTCAAACGCCCAGTCCAGCCCCCCTGAGCCTCTCCCCGAGCCCCTCCCCGAGCTCTGGCTGCTCCTGGCTCGCTCTGAAATCCAAGGAATGCTGCTCCGCGTTGGCCCTCGCAGAACAGGAGGAAACAATCGGGCTTTGTTCTCGTCAGGGAGTGAAAGAGGAGTGGAAGAAGGGAAGGGAAAGGTCACCTGGGCTGTCCCACTGCTCCAAACCGGGGCCAGCTCTCTTGGAAAGCATCAGTTGGATGTTGTTAAACCTCAGGGAACAGCGAATTCCCTCCCTGCCCTTCCCTGGGCTTTCTTCTCCGGGTGTTTATTTCCTCCAGCTCCATCTCCCTGGCTGCAATTCCAGCCCTGGACAATCCTGGGAGTGGCAACTGGCCGTTCCCTTCCTTTTTGCTGCTGCCTTTGATGTCTCTGATCTCCCTTATCCTCTTCTCCCTCGGCCCTCTCTTTCCTGGACCAAATTCCCGCTTCAATTCCTGGTCCTTTGTGGGTCGTATTTCCCAAACCTTTGCACCTTCTTCTCCCCCAAATTCTTTGCTTTTGGAGCTTGCACCTCTCAGGATGAGGCCCCATTAACAGCCTGGAGTGTCAGGACAAGGAGGGGTGGCTTCAGATTGACAGAGAGGAGCTTTAGATGGGATTTTGGGAAGGAATTCTTCCCTGTGAGGGTGGGCAGGCCCTGGCACAGGGTGCCCAGAGAAGCTGTGGCTGCCCCTGGATCCCTGGAAGTGCCCAAGGCCAGGTTGGACAGGGTTTGGAGCAGCCTGGGACAGTGGAAGGTGTCCCTGCCATGGCAGGGGTGGCACTGGGTGATTTTTAGGGTCCCTTCCAACCCAAACCAGTCCACGGCTCTACGAAGCTCCTGTGGGAACTGGGTCTTGCTGGAGCCCCGTGGGTTGTGGGGAAGCTCTTCCCAGGCCTGATGCTGATTTCTTGGCACATCCAGGGACTCTCAGTGGGGTCCTGTGGCCGGGGAGGGGAATTTCTTCAAGGAGGAGAGCAGATTGCAGCTCCCCTGTCCCCGGGCACATCCTCAGCTGAGGTGCAGCCCCTCAGCAGCAGCAGAGTCCTGCTGTACCCACAGAAATCCCCACTTTTCTCACTTTTCTGTGGATTTTTTCCACGCTGGGCCTGGGCAGAGCTGCTGTGCCCCGTGGCTGTGCCTGCAGCAGGAAGGGCACAGCCTGGATGTTTGCAGGAGCTTTTGGGGCAGGAAGGGGAGAAATCCCTCCCTTCCCCTTGAAAAGCTGCGTGGCTTGGGAGAGACAGGAGCAGGGAGAGAGGCTGAAGAGATGAAGAATCCCTTCCCATCCTCTCCCCCCAGGGCTACACCTCCTTCTGGAACGACTGCATCTCCTCGGGGCTGCGGGGCGGGATCCTCATCGAGCTGGCTCTGCGCGGCCGCATCCGCCTGGAGCCGCTGTCCCTGCGCAGGAAGAGGCTGCTGGAGAGGAAGGTGAGGCTCCTGCAGGAGCCCCGGCAGCCCTGGGGGCTCTGCTGGGCTGGGATCTGCCCCGGCAGGGGACGGGCAGAGCCCTGAGCGTTGCTGCTGCTCCTCCAGGTGCTGCTGAAGTCGGATGCTCCCACCGGGGACGTGCTGCTGGATGAGACCCTGCGGCACATCAAGGCCACCGAGACGGCCGAGACGGTGCAGACCTGGATTGAGCTGCTCACTGGTAGGGCCAGCTGGGAGTTCTGCTGTCCCTGCTCCTTCTGGGCCTGTCCAAACATCCCCCAGATCCCGCCAAAACCACCCAAACCCACCCAGGGTCCCAGGTCGTGCAGAGCCTCCAGTGGTGAGGGAAGCGCAAAAAACAGGGGAGAGCCCCAGTATCAGCCAGGACCCTCAAATCCCTCCAAAATCCCTCTCCCTGGGCTGGCTCTGGATCCCTGGATCGTTCCCTGGAGATGGGGAGAGCAGGGGAAGGCTGTGGGGGCAGAGAAGGATTTTCTGGGTGGTTTTTTTGGGCTGAATGTGGGGGCAGAGAAGGATTTTCTGGGCGATTTTTTTGGGCTGAATGTGGGGGCAGAGAAGGATTTTCTGGGTGATTTTTTTGGGCAGGGAAGGATTTTCTGGGTGATTTTTTTGGGCTGAATGTGAGGGCAGAGAAGGATTTTCTGGATGATTTTTTTCGGACAGAGAAGGATTTTTCTGGGTGGTTTTTTTATTGGGAGCTCAGTGGAAACCTTGGAGCTCGCTCCCCTTTAGTTCCTGCTGAGGCCTCACCCAACCTGGGGTGAGCCAGGGGTGGAAGAGGCTCTACCAAGGGATTTTCCCTGGGTTCTGCTGCCTGGCAGCTTTGCCGGGGCGGGAGAGGAGGCTCCGAGTCAGGCCAGGGGATCAGATCCGTGCGGGACACGCGGACAGCACGGAAAGGACACCTCCAACAGAACCTCCCACCCCTCAGGAGAGACCTGGAACCCCTTCAAGCTGCAGTACCAGCTGCGCAACGTGCGGGAGCGCCTGGCCAAGGCCCTGGTGGAGAAGGGCATCCTGACCACGGAGAAGCAGAACTTCCTCCTCTTCGACATGACCACGCACCCCGTCAGCAACGCCTCCGAGAAGCAGCGCCTGGTGAAGAAGCTCCAGGAGAGCGTCCTGGAGCGCTGGGTCAACGACCCCCAGCGCATGGAGCGCAGGACTCTGGCCCTGCTGGTGCTGGCCCACGCCTCGGACGTGCTGGAGAACGTTTTCGCCAGCCTGGCCGACGACAAGTACGACGTGGCCATGAACAGGAGCAAGGACCTGCTGGATATGGACCCCGAGGTGGAAGCTGCCAAAGCCGGGGGCACGGAGATGATCTGGGCCGTCCTGGCAGCCTTCAATAAGTCCTAAAATGCTCCTCTGGCGGGTGGGGGAGAGCCTGGGGGGGACCCGGGGGTCTCCCCGGAGGGACGCGGAGCTCCTGGGGCGGTGGGTGGGCTCAGCCCGGGGAGGGACCAGGGGATTTTGCTTTCCCCTCCCCAGGCAGGGTGGGAGGGGAGAGCCCAGCACCACCACGGCCCCGGGCCTCCAGTGGCCCTTCACTCCTCGCCCCTGGGGGTTCTTTCTGAGGCCAGTGCAGAGCTGGGGGTGGCAGAGCCGCGGCCCCGAGAGGCCAAACCCCGGCACGGACGGGGCTGGGACACACTCCCGGGTGCCTCTCCCACTGCCAGCTCCTGCCTCGGGGCTCCGTGGGTTCCCCCGAGGGACTCGCACCCTCCCGGGGTGGGTTTGGGGGTGTTGGGCAGCCGGGACCACCCCCTCCCTGGCTGGCACGGGGCACCCAGCCCTCCCTCTCGGAGGAGCAGCTCTGCAAAGACCCCCCCGGGCTGTGCCCCCGTGGCTCAGCTGCTCTTTCTAGGAAGAAGAAAAGTTAAACTGTGATTATTTTTGTTCACGACCCCCTTCCTTCCTCCCACACTTTATTCTGTAGTTCACTTAAACGTATTTCTCTGCAGCCCCGGGGTCTGTCCGTGTTTCGGTGGGTGCAGCTGCCGGGGTTGGCATCTCCAGGGGCACTGGCGGTGCCCGGGAGGGGCGGGGGTCCCCAGGGTGCCGGTGACACCGGTGTCGTGAGCTGCGGGGGTCTCAGCTGTGGGTGGGCGTGGGGTCCCTCCTCCTCCGGGCGCTTTTCCACGCCGGGGGCGGGCCCGGGGGCGGTCCCAGGCGGTCGCTGCGGTGCGGGATGTGCGGGCTGTCCCCGCACCCTCCCGGTCCCTCGCGGTGCGGGATGTGCGGGCTGTCCCCGCACCCTCCCGGTCCCTCCCGGTGTCCCCGCACTCTCCCGGCCCGGGTCTCGAACCGGCGGCCTCGCGGCGCTGCGGGACCGGCGCACCCAAAGCTCCACCCATTTCCCCGCCCCTCGGCGTTTCTCACTCCCCATTGGCCGCCGTAGGTGCCAATCACGGGTGCCCCGCCCTGTTGCCGGCCCCACCTCCTCTCTATGTCCCGCCTTCCGCGCGCGCTGATTGGTCGGGTGTGATGTCACCGCTGCCGTTCCTCTGCGCTCATTGGGCAGAGCTGCTGTCCGTCACACAGCTGAGGCGTCGGAGGCGGTGGCGGCCATTTTGGAGCAGGGCGCGGGGCCGCACGCAGCGGAGGGAGCGCGGAGCCCCCCCCTCGCCGCCATGGCAGCCCCGCTCGGTACCGGCGCCTTCACGGAGGACACCGGGCAGGAGAAACAGGTGGGGAACCCCCCGGGGGCGGGGGGATCCGGCCGGCTCCCACTGGCTCGGCCGCACGTCGCTCTTTCCAGTCCTGTGCGGGGATTGGTTGTTTCTGCTGTCCGTCTGGCGAATGCCGGGCTCTCATTGGCTGTGGGGCCGGGGGTGGGCGGGACTTCCGGCTTGGGCTCGATGGCGGCGTGGGGGGTGCGTGGGGCCGGTGGGGCGGGGGTGCCGAGGGCGGGAGGGAGCGGGGCCAGGAGCTCTCCCTGTCCCGCAGCTCCTGCAGGGAGCAGCTCCTGGTGCCCGGGAAGGTGTTGGGGACGTTTTCCCAGTGCTTTTCCAGGGAGGGCTGGGATGTGCTGCTGGCTGTGTGTCGGGCTGGGGGGGCTGCAGGGATTTACACCCCTTCGTCTCTCAGGACACTCAGGAGAAGGACAAAGGCATTCCCCCCGAGAGGGCAGAGGAGGCGAAGCTCAAGGCCAAATACCCCAACCTGGGCCAGAAGCCGGGGGGCTCCGATTTCCTCATGAAGAGGCTGCAGAAGGGGGTGAGTGAGGGTCCCCCGTGGCCAGGGCTCAGCCCAGGATTCCCCCTGCTCCTTCCCGAGCCTGCCCTGGCTCTGGATCCCCCCAGCAGGTCCCACTCTGTCCCCACAGCCTGGGGGAAAAGCCCTGAACTGCAGAGGTGAAACAACTGCTGGAGTCCCTCCAGGGTTGAGGTTTGAGCTCTGGTTTTGCTTTGCTGGCCCAGGGGCTTGGCTAAGACAGCATCTCCCTGGGCTGCCTGGGAGTAGGGTTAAATCCCTCAGGAGTGGGGTTAAATCCCTCGGGAATGGGGTTAAATCCCTTGGGAGTGGGGTTAAATCCTTCGGGAGTGGGACTAAATCCTTTGGGAATGGGGTTAAATCCCTTGGGAATGGGATAAAATCCCTCTCCAGGAGCTGTCTGTGCCCTGCTTGGTTTGGCCCTGCTGGCCCTTCCCAGTGCCACTCCCAGTGCCACTATTCCCAGTGCCCTCCTGCTGCCATTCCCAGTGCCATTCCATGAGCACCACCACAGGCAAAAGGGGCTGGAATTGGGGAAATTACTGCATTTATTCTCCATCAAAACAGAGCTGTAAATGAAGTGAAATAAATCCTTAAAAAAAGCAAAAAAAAAATCCTTAAAAAGCACCTAAAAGTTAGAGGGGTCTCTGCCCATGGGCTGCCAGGGAATTCCAGCTGGAGCTCCTCCTGCCCCTCCTTCCCCAGGGTCTCTCCCCCATCCTCACTGCTCTGCCCACCATTCCATCTGCACATTCCCTTTTTTCCCTCCCTGGTTCCCTATTCCCCGCAGCAGATCCATCCCAAACCTGGCTGTGCACACCCAGTGCAGGTTTTTTATCAGGACTGGGCTCCCTGAGGACACTTGGGGACAGAGCCAGGCTCTCCCTGTGCCCCCCAGAGCCCTGCCCAGCCCTGCCCAGCTCTGCCCTGGCTCCAGCCCCGCAGGGCCGTGGGATGGGGCCGTGCTGGGAGGGAGCAGAGTCCCAGGGGGATGAGATGTGTGTGATGAGGCACCAAAACGCCCTTTGAGCTGGGAGGTGGCCCCCAGCCTGTCCCTGCAGCTCTTGGGAGCTGGATGGTCCTAGCAGCAGCCAGGATGAGTTCCCTGGGGCCAAAGTCCTGCCTTTGTCAGCCTGGCTCATCCTCCCAGCCCAGAGGATCCCCCGGGGCACTGCCCTGCTCTGCCTGGAGCTGTTTGCCGTGCCTGCCCTCGGCGTTCCAGAGCTCTGAGTCCCTGTTGGAGTAGGTCAAGGCTGGTCCCAGACAGCCAAAGGTCCTGGAAGCTGTCAGTGTGCCAGGGGGTGCCTTGAGTCAGGCCCGGAGCTGCCACCCAGGGCTGGGCTGAGTCACAAGGCCTTTTAAACCAGGCTCTTGGATTTCCCCCTCATTTGGTGTTTCCACAGCCTGGTTTAGAGCAATCCCAACACTCCCTACAGCACCCCCGTGGCTCTGCTGTCCCCACGCTCCTGCACACCCAGTAACCCAAACACCTCCCCCTCTGCAGCAAAAATACTTCGATTCTGGTGACTACAACATGGCCAAGGCGAAGATGAAGAACAAGCAGCTGCCCAGTGCGGGGCCCGACAAGAACCTGGTGACAGGAGACCACATCCCCACGCCCCAGGACCTGCCTCAGAGGAAGTCCTCGCTCGTCACCAGCAAGCTGGCAGGGTAGCCTGCCCTCCCAGCCGGGGGCTTCCCTCTTTTTGTTTCTTTTCTTTTGGCTAAATGGATTGAACTTCACTGTACCATAGGGACGGGAGCACCAGAACCCACGTAGTTGTTTGAGTCTTTCCAGCGAACACACCCCAGACCCGAGCAGGGGGGCAGGGTTGGGTTGGCCCTTCCCCTCAGCGAGGCTTGGCCTTAATTTTCCTGCTGTTTGAAACCATCCCGGAGGCCCTGGAGCGCTGCTGGGAGAGCCCCGGGAGGAGCAGGGGAGGGCTCGGGGGAGGTGCCCGGAGGAGGGGAGAGCGCGGGAAGGGATTTTGGGCGTTGGGGGTCTGCAGAGGTCGACCCAGCTGGGCAGGAGGTGTGATCCCAGACCTGGAAAGTGTGATCCCAGGCCTGGAAAGTGTGATCCCTGATCAGCAGGTGTGATTCCAGACCTGGCAGATATGATCCCTGATGTTGAAAATGTGATTCTGGGTCTGGCAGGTGTGATCCCAGATCAGCAGGTGTGATCCCAAATCTGGAAGCACAGTCAGGTGTGTGCATTAGAGCTTCAAAGTGAAGAACTTGGCTGAGATGAAAACCCCAGGGGTGTTGTTGGGCTGAGCTGCCTGGGATCTGTCCCTGGCTCAGCTCACAGGCACAACCTGTCCAAGGGGTGTGGGAGAGGGGTTGGGCAGTTCTGGAAACATCCTGGGTGCTGGTTTGGGAGTAGAGCCCCACCACAGCCTGCCCCGAGCGTGGCTTGGCTGGAGGGGCTTGACTGAATTTGGCCAGAGGCTCAGCTGCCCCAAGGCTGACAGTTCCTCTGTCCCTGCTCAGTTCTGCTCAGCCTGGCCGAGGGGAAGGTGAGGACTGAGCTCTTCTTCCCCCACCAGGGAGGTGGGAGCTGAATCCAGCAGCAGCAGGAGCTCAGGACAGAGCAGAGCCCTGCCCGGGCACCTGCAGCCCCAGCCTCGGGGGAGCCCAGACAGGGAGAGGGATCCCTGCTGCTGGAGAGAGAGAGGCAGGACTGGGAGTAACCACCCGGAAAAGGGAAAAAAGGCACCAGAACCAGAGAGGAATTTGAAGGGCGTTGAGGCAAACCTGTGTTTTGAAAGTGTTGGGCATCCCAAGCTTGGATTTGCTTTTTTCTCCCTTTTTTTCCCCTTGTGTTTTCTTTGTCTCAAACCTGGAGGAAAAAAACCAACAAAACCCCCAAACTAACACCACCATCACAACAAAAAGCCCCCAAAAACCACCCAGCTGTCGCTGCAGCCCTGCAGAACCACTCCTGCTGGGGGTGGCACTGTCCCCTCCCCGTGCCCTGGAGCCCGGTGGCCTTTTCCAAGCCCTGGGAAGTGTGGGCACGCCTGTGCCAGGGCATCACGAAACCTGCCCCAGTTTCAGCCCCGGCCTGGAAGCAGAAGGGCCGAAAGAAGGGAGGCAGCAGCTGAAGGATGCCCGGGCAGGGCTTTCCCTCGGAGCGTTCCCGGGAAGCTGTGTCACTTTTTTGTGCTTTCCCGTCCGGGTGTCCTTCCCCGCAGAGTGTTTGCCGAGGGTGTGCTGGAATGCGTGTCCTGGATCCTCCCGTGAGAAACAGCCTCCGGCCGCCCTGGGGCCGCTCCTGGCCGCTCTCTGGGGAGGGGACGAGGAATTTTGGTGGGATTGGGACCTGCCCCTCGCACCCACAGGTTCCTGCTCCGGGCTCTCAGCACTTTTCCAGCCCCTGTGTGACCTGGCCGGGGCGGTGGCTGCACACCCTCCTTGGATGTCCGGCTGTCTGTCCCAGCCACGTTGTAAATAGATACAAATATATAAAAATATATCTAATTTTTTACATGTTCACCTCTTCTGGAGCGCTGTGCTTGGTTTTTATTCAAACGACCCCCAAAAGGGGAAATAAAACCCGAAAGAGGAAATAAAGTGAAGGATGCAAAGGGGCCTCGCTGCTGCGGGGCTGTCCCCGTGCTGGGGGGGGACAGAGGGAGGGGACAGCCCCCCAGCCGTGTCCTCCCCTGGTTTTCCAGCTGTGCTTGTGCAGGAGGGAGAGGGGATTGGACACGGCAGGGACCAGCAGGAGCAGCTCTGACCAGGGCTGGTAGCCATGGAAGGGGGTTATTCCCATTCCAATTCACTCCCATTCCCATTCCCGTTCCACCCCAGAGCTGCGTGGGCAGTGAAGGGGAGGGGGATGATGCTGGCAGCCCCCTCCCCACCTCTGACGGTGCTGGGTGGGTGACTGAGAGGAATTTGGGGCCTCCCACCTTCGGGGCCAAGCCCCACCTTGGCTCACAGCACAGACTGGGGGCACAGGGTTTTATCCTGCTGTCCTCAACACGAATCTCTGCCCAGATTTGGGAGCTCCAGCTGCCCTCCCTCACAGGGACATCCTTCCACAGTGTCCCAGCTTTGTCCCCACTGTCACCCAGCAGGAGCATCCCCGGGGTGCCAGAGCATCCCTGGGTGCCGGAGCACGGCCACTCCTGCCTTTCCCCCTTCCAGGAAGCCCCGTGAGGCCTCAGCGTGTCCTCCCCCCTTCTCTGTCCCCACTCTCGGCCACCCTGGAGCCTTCACCTCTGGGATTTTCAGCCCTGACCCTTCCTCAGTCCCACCTTTCCTCTGGAGCTCACCAGCCCAGCCGGGGCTCTCACTGAATCCTGAATCCTCCAACCCTCCCAAATCCTCCGTGTCCTGCATTCCCCAGGACTGGCCACTCCAGAGCCCCTGGAGCCCACCCCGGCCCCCGGGGACCCGCGGGGACCCGCAGGGACAGGCAGGGAACGAGCAGGGACGCGCTGTTCCAGCCCGGGCCGTGTTTGTGCTAAAGCTTGGCATTGCCTCACAAAAATGTGCTGGGCGCTGCCAGAGCTGCCTGTTATTGCTCGCGGTGCCAAGAATTCGCTTCCCGACAAGGACGCATTCCTTGGGGCCACGGGAAGGATTCTGAGAGGGACGAGTTTCGTCCTGCTGGACCCCCAGGCACGCTCGTGTCCTGTTTTGGGGGGGTGGCAGCGGGGACAGGGGGGTGAAGGCACACCCGGGGGGATGCACATCCCTGGTTTTTGCGAGATCTGGGACACGAGGGCTCCAGGATGGGGCCCTGTGCTCACCACAGCCTCCCCCGCTGCTCCAAGCAGAGCTCAGTGATGCTCAGGATGGGGACAGAGGCTTGGGTTTGTCGCAGTTTGTCCCCAAAAATGCTGACCAGGCAGCTCCCAGTGCCTCCCCGCAGTGGAAAGACCCCACGGGAGGAGCTGTGCTCTCCAAACCTCCGGCATTCCCTCCCCACCCCTGGGGCTCCCCACGCTGCCTGAACCCCGAGGCACCGGGACCTCCTGGCCCCGAGACCCCTCTGCTGGGAAGGGCAGGGCTTTCCTGGGGCCCTTCTGCTGCTGGGGGTTCAGCACGGAGCCCACCCTGCCTGTGCCCGTGTCCCACCCTCGTCACATCCCAGTTCGGTGATGCCACCGGGCACTGGGGGCTGCTGTCACTTCCCGGGGAGGTCACAGCTCCACTTTGGTGGCCTTTGGTGGCACAGAGAGGCTTCAGCAGATGTCCCTGAGCACCTGAGTGCCATCGGGGCCTGCAGGGAAACCCTTTTGGGGGGCAGCTGTGATTTCAGGGGGCCCCAGACCCCAATTTCCAGTGTCTTGGGAGGCATCAGAGGGCTCCGAGGCTGCTGAGCTGCAGTGGTCGCTGGCTCCTGGGTGGGAACGGCCCCAGCCCAGCCCTGCAGGACAGCAGAGCCTTCTCCCCACGCCCACCTCTCCATCCCGGCCTTTCTGCGAGGTGGGAACGGAGCAGAGCCCTGGAAAAGGATCCAGCAAAGGGGTGTTGGAGACCTCCTGTCCTTCCTCACTGCCCCAGGGCAAACCCACGGCGTTCCCCGTTCCTGGAGGGGCTGATCCACCTGCACCAACTCCTGAGGCTTCTTCCCCGGCCAAGCTTTGCCCAAAACAGGGCAGATTTTGGCAACAGGCTCAGTCCCAGGGGTGAAGGAGGGGCCTGGGGCCAGGGGAGACCAAAATTGATACTCAGAGCCCCAAGGATGCCGAGACTGACCCGGGTGAGCCCGGGGTGACCCACGCAGGCCATGGGTCCTGCCCGAGCCCCGAGGACACGGGGAATGCTCTGATCTGAGACCTCTCAGGGCCGGTGGGTGCAGGGGGCTTTCAGTCCTGGGACAGATGAGGGACAACCCAGCCAGGGCTGGAAGGAACGGGGCAGTGCTCCACAAACGTCCAGATAAGTGAGCCAAGGTCGGAATGGGCTCGAAGCAGACAGATCCAGGTGGGATTCCTGAGGATCACGGAATGGTTTGGGTTGGAAGTGTCCTTTAAAGGCCTCCAACCTCCAGCAATAAGCAGGGACATCTTCACCAGATCAGGCTGCTCAAGAGCTCCGTCCTCCCTGACCTGGAATGTTCCAAGGCACGGGGCATTTCCCACCTCTGGGCAACCTGTTCCCATGTCGTACCACCCTCAAAATTAAAAAACTCTTCCCTTTATCTACCCACTTTCATAGTCCTAACCCACCCGCCTTTACTGTAACTCCACCACCCCTCACTCTGGTGCAGTTTCACGGGTCACACTCCTATTTTCACGGTTTTTTTGTCTGCACCAGCGAGGCCCTGCGGGCTCCGTGCCCTCTCAGCCCCGCATCCAGGGGATGCACCCGGCGGCAGAGCCAGGGATGGGACACGGGGCTGAGGACGCTCCCTGGAGCTGGGGGGCTTCGCCCTGGGGGATCCCAGCCCTGGCACGGCTGCGGGGGCGGAGGGAGGCGGTGCCAGCACGGAGCTGCTGCCGGGCACCGGGACGAGCCGGCGACACCGGCAGGGGGTACCGGGACCGCGGGGCGGAGGGGGTGGTCCCTCTTCTCGCTCTTTCTCAACCCAAAGAGCCAC